>LPNX010026533.1:0-24945 GCA_001517045.1 Pseudotsuga menziesii | reverse complement strand
CAGTGCCATTTCACTTACAGTCTACATTTGTGGGTCGAGGTAGGAAGGGGATGTTACAGTTTTGTATTTACGGATGGGGTTTGTGAGGGGATCTTACAATATTATTGCACTATGCTGATTGGGTGGCTGGTCTTCCATTTGGGATCCTTCATCACTCCACTTCTGGGATGGACTTATAATGTATTTCAGCCATCGTATGACCCCTTTGACCTCACACATTAGGGGCATCTATTATACCAGATTTCACCACTCTAGGTGAATCACACTTTGTATGGCCTTCCCCTGTCCCGCTGCAGACTCTTTAGACCCCATGGACCATCTTTTATCCTTTGATGTTTCCTTGATCATCCCTAAAAATATATGAAAAATGATATACGCGGATTTTTACCCGATAACCATGTACATACGTGGGTTTGACCCCTATAACCGTGTATATCGGGATGTGTGCATAATCCAAATCCTTTTGGAGTTTTCCTTGACATGGATCTGACTCATTCAACTCCTCGCCTTCCATATGCCTTGAGATCGTTGGGATTTGACCCTTCATTATCCCTTGTGAAGCTATATAAGGAACCCCTTGGTACATTGAAGGCATATAGAGAGATTGAGAGCAGAAATTATAGTCCATTGTTGCGGTAATTTATACTTGAGTCTACATCCCTTTGTCCCTTGGAGCACTTTTGTGTTCTTCCCAAGCTTGCCTTTTGCTAGTGAGCTTACTATCGAGAGATGGAGGATTGAGGTGGTGGAGGCCCAAGTGGGGGATTAAGTTTCTCCGGTTCGTAGACGTGCCGTTAGAGATTGTATCTATCTTGTAATCTCTGATTTATATTAATAGAAACATCTTTTCCTGTCCAATGATGTTTATTTGATTGAATATTGTATCCATTGGAATATGTCAAATGCTTTTACATTATTGATGATATATATGCTAGAATAGATCTAACACCATGATATATAGTATGCTTGTATTGTTTACTTGTTGTTGAGGAAGTATTATATCAATTCAAGCTGAAGATTGGAAATCTCAACGGGGATCTACTTCAACCGTCTGGAATAAGGTACGAGGTCTGATCCTTCAGTGTTAGATATTTTATTTCTATTGCATATTGGGAAAGATTGATTTTTGGAGCCAAATCTATCTGTTGTGATACCCCAAGCCATAGGAATTTCTCTCCGTAACAGTTAGTAGATCATTTACCAATGTGTTTCTTCATGTTATTCTAGGACAATTGCCTCCCTCGATATTACTATGTTGGGGGTATTGGGATCCCTATCTTGATAGAAGAGGGGAGATATCTGACACAAAGGTTCTAATGTATAACAAACATGGTGGAAAAATGTGGGCCATAGAGAAACATACCAGGATAACACTATGGTATTATGGTATTGAATGTCGTATTAATGGTACATACAGACATATTCATTGCAAGAGGGTTTCTGAAACATGAATCCCTTTTGATTCATTGACATGCATTTTTTCTAAGTTGATACCTAATTGTGATTAATTTTGAATGTGTTTATATCACGAATCAAGGAGAAACATCAAAAGACATGGGAGAGATACAGGGAAAGGGAGAAGGTTGGACAATTTGACTCAAACTAAACTCAAATTGTTGCAAGAGACACAAATGCTACACATAGATTAACAATGCGGTCTCTTTGGTGGGAGAGGACAAAGGTTGCTACATTGCCTATTAGAATGAGGTTTCTAAGAGAAAAGTTGTTGGAATCAACAGGAAGGAAGATGTGTTCAGGTTTTGCAAGGATGTGTCTAAGGCTCATAAGCGAGGAAAATTACAAGATAAATATGCAGTTTGGGAATTTGTTCAAGATGTATTTCACAACCTAGTTCGTTCAAATTCAAGGAGAAGGTATAGTTCATACACTAAATCCATTTATGAGATGATTAAGTTATGTGGAGGTCCTAGATTACATATCTCTATTTGCTTGAATTTCGATGTCCCTTCCATATCTACGACTTTAAGGCCAGTTAGAAAATCATTGACATATATCCTAGGAGACCAGGAGTACATTTTTGAGGAAATGAGAAAATTTTATGCTTCCTATAAAGCCAAACATGGTATAGAGGGCCTTGTTGAAGATGGAATTGTTGTGAAAAAATATGTCAAGTGGGTAGCAAAAAGTGATACATTGGTGGGGTTTTGTGGTAAGAAAGAAGAACATTAGTGCCAATCAAATTTCTTGGTGACAGTTGGTGAGGGCATTGCAGGCTATGATATTATTATAGATTCCTTCAAGAATTGTGTGATTGGCCATTATGCACGTGTTATTATTGCAAACCCTTTACATGAGAAGATTCCTCATTTGGTTGTGGTTGTTCCAACATGTAACATGTTTGATGCGAATTTTGTCCATCTAGAATGGGAAAAAATAGAAGGCCTATGGAAGAAACACGTGGAACATTTTTTAGTTCCTATTATTGGTCATTCCTCGGGTGGGGATAGTAGGAGAAGAATGATTATGTTGAAGGATTATTACTCAACGACATGTATGAGATATCAAATTCCATGGGAAGGGTGGAGGCTAACTGGGTTGTATGATGGCTTTAAATTAACATGACTTCATGACCAGGATTACATCCACAATGGAAAAAAGATAGTGAATCCTTTGTTTAGTGGTCAATGATATTTGATTGTTGGACAAGAGTTGATTAATTTTAACCATGTAAGAATGGTTTATAACACTTTTAAAGTGGATGACCACATGCTTAAAATTGAGTATATAGAGAGGATTGATCGCCAAAGCTGGGGTTCAGCACAACGCATTGCTTCAAGGCATGTTGATAGGTTCTTGAAGGAAATGAGAAGAACAAGTGGAGGGATAGAGAGGACATTGACTATAGAGACCTATCTAGCAATCGTTTCTGACTATATTGATTTTTTTTGTCTCCTAGTTTGACTCTTTGGGAAAGAGTTTGAAATTATTAAATATTCCATCATTTCTTGATGTTATGGCTATGTTGGGTCAGATAACAAGTAAATACTAATGTCAACATTAATTTCATTAGTACAGAGGCATATCAAGATGTGAAAATTTCTTTCCACTTTGTGATTTTGTTGATGATATTATTTCATGATCAATACTCTAACTTACCATGTGTATTGCACCTGACTGGGTCATGTGTATTTGAGAAATTCTTTAGCAAAATCGATGGCATGGTTGGAGTAAAGAGGGCATATGATTTTACTAACTTATTTCATGCTATTGGAACCATTAATAGAGTTGTTGAAGAAGAATCGAATCCGCAAGGGCTTCATTTCAATAAATATCGTAAGAGACAAATAAGTATCTGGAATAAATTGCATCAACAAACATTATAGGAAGGTGATGTTTTGTCACAATATGATTCAATATCCACAGATAATAAAATTATAGACTCATATCAAGATAGGATTGGAGGATGCATAGGGAATTTTAGTAGGTCTTGGCATGCAACCAGAAAGACACATAGAATATCCTTGGTGGTTTAAACCATGGATAGAGGATGACAATTATCCAACATTCGAAGTTGTGGGTGAAGTAGTTAATTCTCCACCAGGTCATTCCATATTCATACTCCAATCTTTGTCTTTTATGGTACTCAATGATAGTGAATTGAAAATGATGAAAAGTGAGTGGAGGCACGAGTTGGATGGAATTTTAGATTTCGTTGATGAAAATGTAAACATAACTATCAGTCAGTGGTGGAGACCGATGGAAAGGACATGTACAAATATTGTTTGGTTAGTCAGTTGAATGGAAATCCGACATTATGGAAATACATATTGACTAAAGTGAGGAATGGGGTATACTTTAGGTGAGATGAGAGGGCCCCCAAAAGGGTGTTGCAATTGATTTGGGAATTGGATCAGATTGTGCGTTGTTGTTTTAGAGAGAGTATATAGCTATAGTTGAATGCACAACAAGAAATGGTGTATCTCAAAGTACAAAGAATGACTTTTCTTGTGGGACTTGGTACATTGGAATTGTTCAAAGAATAAGAAAGAAGGATGGTAATAGGGTGTTTGATTACCATAATGACATTGATATTTTGGAAAGGACTGAAGGTCTTAATCTTCAATGTTGTTGGAAAAAAAAATAAAGGGGCAACCCATGCATAAGTATGATTCGACAGATCATCTATTCATACAAATTGAATCTAGAAACAACAAACCTATCATACATTATCAAAAATGACACATACAAGTTAGAATAAAGCAACCACATAATTTATGAGGATTTCATTAAAAAATTAAATAAGGCGAAGTTTCCAAAACTTTATAATTTCTCTTATCTATTCTACTACTATCTTAAAGATTATTTATAAAGCTTTTTTTTTGTATTATCGTTGATTTGTTTGTATCAATCTCATACTCATTTTATACTCGTTGGCTTCAGGTGTGGTGAATGGTTCAGATGGAGAACGTTTGGCATAACTCAATGTGAAGTTATAGATCGTCAAATATTTATTTATGATTTCTTAAAGCATGGTTCTTAAGGGTTCTTGAACATTTGGCTACTTAAACAATTATATTTAATATTACATTTAAAAGGATGAAACAAGTTTTTGTTTGTCAAATTTTGGTGACCATTCCCATGTTAGAGTTTTCATATACTTTATTTTGCTACTTCAATACTTAAATTGAATATTACTGAATGTGTGTTTATTGAAATGTGTTTTATAAATGTTTTGTGTGTATTTTTCTTCATGAAACAACATATCCTTGTCACCTTTTGACTTAGTTACGTTAGGGAATCCCCGCTTAGTGGTTCAAACCACTTAAAGATAAAGGAAGTAGGTGTAGGTGATAGCTACCTTATTTCCATAGTTGCACTTAGCTATTACCTTTGAGTCCATGCAAATGGGGTGTTAATTCTCATGGCAACATGCATTTTGATAGTATTTATTTTATGTGAATTCCATTCACATAAACCATTTATTTTATGGTGAATTGGTTTATTTCCATGGCAACATGGATTTTATGTGGTGAATGGGGTGTTGATTTTGTGTTTTAGATAATTCCCTAAAGTAGACATATTTCAACTTAAAAATGTGTACATAGATGTAATTTGTGTTTTCCAGCATGGAATTATGTTGTTAGTACCATTGTTATGTCCAAAGGTTGATTCATTTTGCATGAGGAAGCATCATACAGATACAAATCTGAAATTTTCCATGGTTTATATTGTATTGAGGAGTTTTGGATTTTTATACCTATTTTTATTTGCAAGCATGCATATTCCAGGAGTATGCATGTATTTCAGCAGTTTGAAAATGAAATTTTGGTGAAAGTGTTTATTAAAAATCAATCTAGTTAGAATGAACAACTTGGAAATGATTTTTTTTGCCTGTATATTAATGGCATGTTTCACCTATTGGGTTTTATTCATGTTTTTTTAGACATACATTAAGAATGTTACCTTTGTATACTGCAAAACATGGACATTGTATAGTCATATTTGTTGCTCCATGTGATCTCTTGTTGCACCACCCGCGTGGTTTACTTTTCCCATGTGACTCATGTATGCTTGTTACAACTTCCACGTGGTCACTTTGCACTAGCATGACCATGAGTCTATTGGATTGTGGGTCCTTCCCCAACATCACTGTTCCATGTTTATTGGGTGGACTGTGGTCTCTTCCACATTGTAACCGTGAGTCTATTTCTTGGTGGACCGTGGGTCCTTCACCAACATGACCGCGATATGTTTCTTGGTGGACTATGGGTCCTTTAACAACATGACTGTGATCTGTGTTCTTAAGAGGAATGTGGGTACTTCCCCAGTGTGACCATGATCTATTTTCTTGGTGGACTGTGGGTCCTTCTCCAACATGATCATGATATTTTTTATTGGGTGGATTGTGGGTCCTTCCCCAACGTGGTCATGAGCCTATTTTCTTGTGTGGAATATGGGGTCTTCCCTAACATGACAATGAGTTTCAATTTACGGGTGGACTATGGTTTTTCAATCATGACTATGCAAAGTATGATTGTGTGTCTTTGCACTATGTGAGTGCAGCCTTACCCAGCATGACTGTGTTTCCTTTGTTAGTGTTGGATAAAATATTAAACAAATTTATAACATATATCCAACGATTTAATTGTCAACCCAGAGAGAGTGTAAAATTGTGAGGTATAGACAAAATCTATGGAGGGGCAGAGTATTTCTAACTTATTCTACAACTAAAATTGAATCTAAGTTATGAAAACAGGAAATGACATGAAAATAAATCTAAAACATGAAATTGCATGAAATAAACTGATATAAAGCAATCAACATTTAACTCGTGAGCTCACATAAAATAAATACTATCAATTCATAATCAAGACATAACTGAAAATATATATTAACAATTCATAAAAAAGAAACTCAAACTAACATAAGAGAGTCAAAGGATGTGCATGAAGCATCATCTCCATTACATAACATTTAAGAATATATTTAACTCTGAACTATTGTCTACTCCCAAACCACTAGAGAGGCCTCTAACCAAAATGAGGAGAAATCCCTCCTATTTATACATGAATTCAGGATAACCAATCCATAATTACAGATCCACTATTCTCACAACTTATCCTTCAAAATCCTCAACAAATCTACAACTCATCCCTTCAAATCCTCAAAAAATATACAACTCATCCCTTCAAATACTCCATGATATATTGGATAAGATATTCTAGCTCCACATTCCCATGATCTTCTCCTTGAAATTAGCCCACATCTTGAGGAAGAAATTCGAATTTGAGGATAGGTGGTCACTTTTGAACTTGTTAAAGTCTTCAAATACACCTGTAAGCATCACCAAACTCATCCAAATTTAGAGTATAATGAAAATATTTTATTTTTCTCAATAATTAATCACAAATTCACTCAAAATACTGAAAAATAAATGATTTGGAAAATAACAAGGTAACCCATATTTATTCATGAAAATGGTGGATACTAATGGCTTTATGGAAGGATAAGATAGGAATAAGGTGACAAATGGTATATGAAAGGTGAATAAAATGTGGTCTTCTTATGGCTCAACAGTCAGCATGACTATACTGCGTATTGGTGTCAGTGGATAGAAATTGAAACTGTCAAGTATTCGTATTGAGCTTCACATTGAGTCTCCACTGCCTCTAGAATGGCAACAATTTTTAGACCTTCAGGTTTGTTTCCTTCTTTTGTTTTTCTTCTTACATATTGTGTTCCTCTTTTATTCATGTTTATTTTCATTGTTGTTGTAATTGAATTCACCTTTAGGTTTGTAGATAGCATAATTCCTATAAATTTGTCATCACGCAGAATTGATGACCAAAAGGCCTGAAAAATGGATTGTTTTCAAGGCCACTTTACTTTTACTCAACTGCCAAAAACTTCTCAACTCTATTTTAACAATTATTTACTTGATGGCATGTTTCATTTTTCCAAGTATCCAATTGGTATCCATGTTTTTCTGTTAGAAATAATGTTGAATTCATTAACTTTGGTGTACATATGTACTGTTAATTGAAGGAATCCTAGACAACCAAATTTTTCATTACATTTTTTAGGACATATGTGTTCTTCTGTTTAACTACATCTTAAACACGATTTGGAAACCAACCTTTTTATTTAAGACTTCTCTCACTTGTTAAAAGCCAATGTTAAAAATACAGTCTTTGGAAAAATTTATATTGTTTATGTGGGATTTATGGAGCACAAATACAAAGAATGTTTGAACTAAGGATACTTGTTTATGTTCTTGCAGCTATGATCTACTAGGTCTCGAAGGACTTGCTCAAGATTTATGCATATTTATTGCAAAAGATGGCGTCCCTAACTATAAATTTTTGGACCTACCAATCAATTCTATGTTGAAGATTCAAGTAAATCTCGAAGTACAAAGATGTATTTCCAAAATATTGAACAAAGAGTGGGATACTCATACTTAATTCACACTTAATTTTGATGTGCTCGTTATTTACGCATTATTTATAATTCCTTACAGTTTTGTTTTACTTTTTCTTATGCTTTTAAAGATTATTAGCTGACTATGTGTTATTAGCTCATGGAAGCTGCATAGTACAGTCCAATTTTTGTATGATTACTAAGATAAAAGGTATCTACTTTCACTCTCTTTTTTAGTCTCATGTTGTACATGAATTGGCAAAAATTTATTTTCGGATATTATTGGCAACAATGTTGATGGTAATAGTTCAGCAGTTGACAACAAAGTTGAGAAATAAGAGAAAGTTTTAGATTTAAATCTTGATAGTCCATTCGATGTTTATGGTTTCAGATCTTAAAATTTTCCAGTGGAAGTTTTTTTTCATTTCGTCATGTTTGTGTGGAGTGCATATTACCTCATTAGGAAATTGTGACTGTTGTTGATCTGAAAGATGGCCAGGGTGTGGAAATATCTTGTTATAAAACTCAATATTATGCACCTGTTGTGGTTTGGACCTTCCTTATACAGTGATGATAAAAAATAATGTTGTTTTATGGAACACCTATGGACTATATACCTTGAGAGAGAATATAACATCTTGACACCTTTGTCTTCTGGGTAAAAAAGTTATGTCCCAACCTTGATGGTACACCTTCATCCTATGGGTAAAAGGGTTATTCTCCCACCTTGACTGAAACACCTTGGTATTGTTGCTGTAGGGGTTCTTTTTCCACTTTTTCTTGAACCCTCTTGTTTACTCTTGATCTTATGTTGACCCTTGATTGGTCCTTATGGTGTAGGGGTTGTTTTTATGCAGAAATTGGATCTTGTAAACTCTAAGTTCCATTAAATTTATATTTGTCTTTCCACATATGCTTTCCACACCGTTGATCCTTGCAGAAACAATCTTGACCATCGATTTTTATTTGATGCGGAAATCAGATCTTGGAAACTTCAAGTTCCGTTAACTTAATCTTTTCCTTTCGACGTTCTGCATTCTGCATATGCTTTCTACACCGTCGATCCCTATGGAAACAATCTTGACCATTGATCTTTCTTTGATGCAGAAATTGGATCTCAAAAACTTCAACATTATTCCTTGCCTTTTTCCTATTTTTCTCCTTCCTCCTGCCGCAACTTCTGTAAACCGTTGATATCTTTTGTGGCTTTAATCCTGACCATTGATTTGATTTATTTTATGGATTCCACAATGAAACCTCTGCGACTATTACCAGTCGTTGATATTCTTTGTTGATGGAATCTCGACTGTTGATCTTCTAAAATTGTGGATCAACGTTTAACTGTGTGGATTAACGCTTAACCCCATGGATTCAACGGGTTTTTGTTTGTCTTGGGGTTTTTGTTTTACTGTCAACTAAACTAAATATGGAGGTTAGATTAAAACTAGTAACCCTTCTTGAATCCGTCACCTCTATACATATATTTTTAAAAACTAGACCATGCTAGGCTAATTATGGATTTATACCATGAATTAAGATTTTTCCTCAAGTACATAGATTGCATTCATAACATAGAAAAGATATAGATCTAAACCATAAACCAGAATTGTTAGATCAATCAAAAATCCAAGCTCGAAATGCAGAAGTAAAGGAATATTTACATAAATCGATACATCCAAGAAAACCATAGTAGAATATTTGATTAGTTACAACAACAGAGGATGTGAAATTTGGAAAGTAATTGTTGCGAAGAATATCAAGATCAACGGATGAGGTTGATCATGGTAGCGAATCAATGGATGTGAGCTATTTCATTGGGTGAACTAACTTGGCCAAAGAAAAACCTGGTGGGCATGATACTTTACAAAATCTGCCATATGACCGTTGAAGTACACTATCAATATAGATCTAGCACTCCTTCAGTCATTTCGTTGGTGAAGTAGCAAGGGAGTTAAAAGTTGGAGATGAGAGTGAAATCATTTATGAAATCAGATTCACAATAGATTTGAAATCTGCTGTTGGTTGAGCACCTGTGAGACCATTGGTTGGGTGAGGTTAATTTAGCAGTTCTACCAAGTTTAGCACTCGACTAAAAACTAGTGACAATCCATATAAAGTTCATTACAAGGGAGAATGGCATCAGATTCAGGAAGCAAAATTTTAAGGTTTCTTCTGTGTTAAAAAAATAATTTGCATCTATGACATAGGCATAGTAGAGATCTATGCTATAACATCATTATAGATTTAGTCCACATTCCAATAAGCATGATTAGGTTGAGCATAAACAATACAAACAACCAAATTCTAAGTTAAAGGTAGGAACACACGATACATTTTTAAAAGTAAACAGAGGATTCAATCCATTATATACATACTCCTCAATTCTGATCAATCATGTATTGATTCTGAAATCATTAATAGATTTACAATAGCCAGAAATAAGTAAATTTTTCTCAGAACAAAATATTAATTGCTACAATAATAACATTACTAAAATTATTTGATGCAGGTATGGATGCCTAATGTTGGATGCGTTAAGAGCAATCTAACCTTGTACAGATCTAGTATAATATAAAAAACATGAATAATGGTTCTACAGAAAATTTGTACATAATACTTCCTGGAAGTATAATTGCAATTCAACATTTTACAAATGCATCCTAATGTACTAGAATCATAAGAACATACTAGGAACTTGGCACCAAATATGGGAAAACAAAAGTGGAGAAGTTGTTCCTCCCAACCAACTCCCAGAGAAGCCAAATTACTTGCTCTAGAACCCCCGAGCATGTTTGCTGAACCACAAGAGAAAAATATCTTAATGCACCATTTCTTGCATTATACAGATGTTAATCCCCATCCAATGCTAGCCTCCTTCTACTCATGGACATACTAATAAATAGTATTTTTCCTAGGACTTGGTCATTTATGAGCCTCCTGCTCTTTAGCAACTCAACTAGGAGTGCATACCTCATTTTTGGGGATGATTCCTCCTGCATCTTGAGTTCTCACTTAGTGGTATTTGCCACTTGTCATTTCCCTCTTGTGGGTCAGCAAACACTCTTTCAACAACTATTTCTACTTTTGTTCCCCTTCATCATCTTTTATTAATAAGGATTTTTTTATTACAAGATGGTCTATTCTTGAACTCCTGTCAAATAATAATCTAAGTATTTTTCAGTAGAATTAATACCTATGAATTCAGGGGGTATTACATACACCTCCCCTTAAAAGATAACACCGTCCTCAGTGTTATAAATTTTTCTTCTATTCATCTATGTTAGCCTCTTGGAATAAGTATGGATATTCCTCCTACATATTACTTTCCAGCTCCCAAGTAGTTTCTTCCAGACTAAGGTGCTTCCATTGCACCTTTACCTATCTGATGGTATGGTTCCGGAGTAAACGTTGTCTCCTATTAAGAATGCACTCCGGTCCAACTTGGAACTCTCCCTCTATTTCCACCTAGATTACATTCCAGTCAATCACATGAGAAACATCATGAAAATATCTTTTCAATATAGAAACGTGAAACACATTATGTACTTTATATTAGGTGGTAGGGCTCAATGGTATGTAATTGACCCTACTTTAGCTAGAATTCCAAATGTCCTGCAATATCTGAGTGCCAATTTCTTATACTATCCCAATCTCAAGGTACTTTTCTCGGCCTTTACCTTTATATATACATGATCACCCACCAGGAACTCTCTAGGAGTTACTTTCAAGTCAGTATAACTTTTCTTCATGTCTTGGGAAGCCTTCAAGTTTTGTTGTTCCTGTTTCATGATTAGTTCCATGTATTCTAATAAATTAGGTCCTAACATTAATCTATCAATAGGGATACTCCATGAGATTGGAGAATTACACTTACTCTCATATAAAATTTCAAATGGACTCATTCCTGCATAAACTTGGAAATTATTGTTATAAGCAAATTCAACTAAGTGTAGGTAGTCTTCTCACTTACCTAGTTTGTCCATAACATACATCCTTAGCATGTCTTCTAGAACTTGGTTCACCCTTTCAGACTGCTCATTGGTTTGTGGATGATATGTAGTACTAAAATTTAACTGGGTACCCAAGCCTTTAAACTAGGCTTTCTAGAAATTACCTGTAAATTTCGCGTCTCTATCCGAGACTATCACTTTTGGTATGCCATGTAACTTGAATATTTATTTCATGAATATTTGTGCAATATTAATAGCTTTGTAGGAATATTTCACAGGTATAAAATTATCCTCTTTTCTTAATTTGTCAACCACAACCATGATGGAATCATGTTGTCTGAAATTCTTGGGCAATCCGGTGATGAAATCCATGTTGATGGTCTCCCACTTCCATTTTGGAATGGGTAGTTCTTGCAACAATCCTACATGATGTTGATGCTCTTCTCAAACTTGCTGGCATTCAAGGCAGCGAGCTAAGTATTCATCCACTTCCTTTTTCATGTTTGGCCAAAAGAAGTCCTTTCTGATCATTGTAATCATTTTTTGGAAACCAGGGTGCCCCGAGTATGGTATTTTATGTAGTTCATTCATGGCTGTTAATTTAATTTCTCTTATGTTAGGTATATACGTCCTATTTTTATACATCAATAGTCCTTGTTGATTTAGGCTAAAATCTGATTTTACTTTTTCTTGTTCATTTTTAGCAGTCTTTTCTTTTAAACTATGATATTCCCCATCTGAATTTCCAGTACTTGAAATATGATCTCCTAGATCATATTCATTGTCCGTGCTTGCACACAATAAATTTGCATGACGAATTAGAGCATCTACTACTTTATTTTATTTTCCCCTTTATGTGCTTTATTTTGAAGTGATACTTGCTTAGAAAGGACAACCATCTGGCTTATCTTGCGTTCAAATTATGTTGTTCAAATAAATATTTAAGGCTTATGTTGTCTAATATGAGTAAAATTATTCCTCCAACTAAGTAATGTCGCCACATTTTTAAGGTGCGAATTATAGCAGCAAGTTCTAGATCATGTGTCACATAATTCCTCTCATGATCTTTTAGTTTTTTGGATTCATAAGCTACAACATACTTGTCTTGTAGTAAAACTCTACCTAACCCTTCATTTCAAGCATCGGTACATACAACGAAATCCTTGAATGGATCAGTAATTTTTAAGATCGGGGCGGTGGTTAATAGGTGTTTTAATTTGTTGAAACTTTCCTCGCACTTTTTAGTACACTCAAACTTTTTTCCTTTCTTTTGTAAGGAAGTTATCGGGTAGGAAATCTTAGAAAAGCCTTCTATGAACTTCCTGTAATATCCAGTAATTCCCCTAAATGATATAATGTCAGATACATTTTTAGGAACTGACCATTCCATGATGGATTTTACCTTATCTGGGTTGACTGAGATTCCATCCTTGGACACTACGTGTCTAAGGTACTGAATCTTGTCTGTGAAAAAGTCACACTTACTGAACTTTCCATAAAGTTGTTGTTCTCCTAATACTTGCAAAACTATTTTAATATGTTCTTCATGTTCTTGTTCATTCTTAGAGTAGATTAATATGTCGTCAATGAAGACAACTATAAATTTATCCATATAGTTACTTAAGATGATGTTCATTAAACACATGAATGCAGCAGGTGCGTTTTTCAACCCAAAGGGAATTATGACAAACTCATAGTGATCGTAACAGGTCCTAAATGATGTCTTAAAAATATCTTCATCCTTTATTTGCACTTGATGATAACCCGACCTTAAATATATCTTTGAAAAGATAGTTACTCCGTGGAACTGATTGAACAGATCACCTATCTCGGGAAGTGGGTATCGGTCTTTAATATTCCTTTTATTTAGTTGTCGGTAATCGTTGCATAATCTTAGTGTTATGCCTTTCTTTTTCACAAACAAGACTGGTGCTCCCTAGGGAGACACACTTGGTCGAATGTAATTTTTATCGATTAGTTATTGTAATTGTGATTTTAGTTTTGTGATTTCGATTATGTTCATTCGGTGTGGAGATTTCAATGCTGGTACCTCTCTAGGTATCATATGGATTGTGAAGTCTATATCCCTTTTTGGAGGAGTTCCATGGACTTCTTCCAAAAAGATATCTTCGAACTTCTTTAGAACAGGTATGTCTTCTAGTTTAGGTTTCATATCATTTTCCTTAACATTCATTATGTACACTGTGATTACTTTACGTCCTTTTCTTATCGATCTCTTCATTTGAAGAGCAGATATTTCTGTGATGGTTACCTTCTTAGGAATTCCTTTCACTTTTATATTATTTCCATTTTTATCAATACATGTAAATTTTTTATCAAAATAGTTTAGGAAAACTTTATGCTCTTCAATCCAATCCATTCCTATCAATAGATCATAATATCCTAAAGGCAATATATTTACATTCACATGTGTAAGGAAATAATTCAACATTATCTTACCATTTCTAACAATACTAGTAATCTTTCTTTTGGTACCTATGGCTAATTGTACTAGCCATGACTTATCAAAATTTTCTAGTACCAAATTGCATAAATCAACTACTCTAGGTGAAATATAACTCAGGTTTGCACTTGGATCAATTAAGATAGACACCGGTTGATTGTTTATCATACCTTCAATTTCAACCATGGAATTCCAGTGGTCTACTTGTCGATTTTCCATTGCAGCAGAAATTCTAGGCATGCTTCTCGCCATATTCCCAACTGTAACGGCCTCCTGGATAGTGTGAACATTAAACTTTTGTTTCCTTGTTGGAAAATCTTTAAAGTAGTGTTTCTCTCCACAGTCCCAACATTTTAAGATTTCTTTTTGTGTTCGGTTTTGTTAGGAAAATTTGAGGGTACTGTAGAATATTGAGGTTTAAAACCTTTGTAATTATTACCCTGATACCCTCTGTGATTATTTCCCATGTTTTAATGGAACTTGTTAAGTCATGAATTTGTCTTTTTTAGTTTTATTTTTTGTTTTTGTTTTTTTTTTTTAAATTTGCTGATGTTTTTACTTCTAGGAAATGTGGCTTAGAGTTCAAACTTGAGTTTATGCCTTTAGGTCTTCATCATTTTTGGTTTTCTGCTATGTTTTTAAAGCTTGCTTTTATGAAAATTTTGCGTAGAGTTCATTTTTGAAGGGCTCTATAGGGTATATTTTGATTAATGGTTTCATCAGTTGCACTAATATCAAAGGTTAATCATATAAATTGAGTTTTAAAGTTGGATTAGTGATCAAATCACATAAATTATATGTTTGAACTTTCTTGTAGCGCAAGAGGAAAAATAATGCACTGGCGCACTACAAGAAAGTCGCGAGTTCCCAATTGGTCATTTTTCACTTCGACTTTTTCAATAATTTTGTTCCTAAGGTGATTAATCACATCAATTAGCTGGTTTGATATGTGTCTTGCTAGGCTAATCATGTAAACAGGTGTTTGGTCATTGTGTGAGGGAAATCCTAGCAGTTCGATGCAAATGCATGGAAAATCAAGATAAAGAGTGAAATGAGGCAAAATTTTCGAAAAGATGTTCTCAAACTAAAGATTAGGAAGCTAGTGGATGCTATGGTGGAGACATATTGCTAAACAATTGGGAATTTGATAGTTGAAGGAAGAATTAGGGTTTCCTAGCGGTGACAGTTAGAAGCGATCTAGAGGGTTGAAGACACCTGGAGTATTCTATTCGACATCTATCCGGTCACGGAATCAACTTCCAACACCTGTATTAAGCTTTGTGAACGAGGTATTCCACATGACCTTTCTCATGACTTGTTAAAATTGGGGTTTTTTTTGATAAGCCCTATGATGTCAAATTTTTAAAGGAAGACATGAATTTACTTACTCAACAAACTTTCAAATGATGAGATATTAGTCAAAATGTCTTATTAGGCATCGTTCGAGTTAGTAAATTTTAGAGCAACACTGTTGGATATTTTTGATTCTGTGTTTAAGCCAAATTATTGAAACTTGTCACAAAGCATTTCCTAAATTGGTGATAGGATAGACTGTGTAAAATTGAAGATAAACAGACTATGAGAGTTCGAAGGAAAATTGACTGCCAAGATTGTGCAAACTTGATTAAAAAGAGGATGTGAAATTACTAACAGGTGCTGAAAACCGTATAGAAGATGAAGAAGAGTGGGAAAACTAATAGGGCCGAGCCCACTGATCTTAGTTGGATAGATAAATTTCCAGGATGTGCTGAACTGTTTGAAAATGTTGGATGGCTGATCTTTTTTAAGAAAATTGATGGATACAGTACTGAAGTCTCTCGCAAGTTTGCTCAGTGTTATGACAAAGATACTGTATCTTTTGATACTTTGAAATTCAAATTGACTACAGATTTGGTGGATGAGGAAACAAGGGTTAAAAATGAAGGAGAAATTTGGTTTAAGAAAGTGCCATTTACTTTTAATGCACAAAGGTATCTTTTTCCTGGTATTGTTCCAGATTGGGGCAAGGGAGTTCCTATTCATAACTTCAGAGCCGAATGGGTAGAACCTATCAAGGTTTTACAAATTTATATTACATGTGAAGGAAGGTATGCCTTCATTTTTAAGTACCATTTCAGGTTCCTTCAACACCTTAGTAGTGAATCAAAGATGAACCTACCTTTATTCTTGCTAAAGAGCCTACAAGAGATGTCTAACAGAATCAAAGAACACCAAGATCATACTAGACAGTCCATCTGTCGCCATGGACTTATCAAACTTATTATCAATAGTGTTTTGCAGAAAGAAGGAAAAACTTGGGAATATTTCATTTTTTGGTCAAGGTTTCAAAATAGTAAAGAAGGATAGTCTACTAGAAAGCAAGCTGATAAAGGACAGAACTTGATCAGAAAATTAAGACAGAAAGTAAAGGTTGAAGATGAAGAATGTGTCAAATTAGAGGAAGCTATAGAACTTGCAAAAGAAGATTGTGAATCTAAGCAGCATCCAGATGACAGTGAGAACAATGATTTGCAGTTTATTTACAAGGAGACTTAGCCTCTTCAGAATGATGCACTAGCAGAGACATTCGTTGATGAGAAGATTATACTTACAGAGAAGGTTTCAGCTAATGAAGAAAACACTAAAGTTCAAAAACAAAGTCCAATTATAGTCTTGTCAGAAGATGAAACATACTTGTTGGAGGATGGTAATTTTCCTGTCATTGATAAAACTAAGGTTGGCACTAAGAAAGAATTTCACAGTGAGGAGGATAGGATAGCAGTACCAAATAAAAATAATCTTAAAGTTATAGAATTTGCCTTAGTCATCCATCAGGGTAAAAAATTAAAAATGGTAGGAGAAATTTCTCCCGGGTGGTGACCTAAGACTAGACCCAGAAACAAGCTCAGGCTAAACATGAAGAAATTACTAAACCCTAAATTGAATAAAGAGGGGGTAACTCTGATTCATGACTCCTCCTCTGATGAAAAATTGGATGTTGGTAAGGGTGACAGCAAAGGGAAAAAAACAATGAAATATGAAGATGAGTCTAACCTCACTGAGACCAAACTATCTGATGTATTCTTGGTAATATGAGGCCAAATGTTAAAAGAGAAACAAAAAGATGAGAGAGAGGTTTCTCACTCAGAAAAAGAGATAATGGTTGATGAAAGTGTTATTGGTGAAACTGAAACTAGAGAAAACTTAAGTTTTCATGAGACTCCTCTAGAGTTGCTGCCATAAGATGAAGAAATCTACAGGAGACTGAACATTCCATGGCTTCCCCATGAGATGCAAAGTACAACAAGAAATAAAGCATTTGATTCGGAGAAAGATAATTTACAGAGAACTATAAAGCAGCATAAACATCAACTAGAATATATGCATGAGACAAATGATGGTTTAGTTATGGCCAATAGAAGACTAAGAGAATATCTTGATGAGGTGAACAACCACTATCAGGAGCTAATTGTAGTCTCAAAGGAGGCATTGAAAAGAAAAAGAAATACACAGTCACGGTTTATAATGTTAAAACGGTCCATCAAAGAGCTACAACAACAAAATGATGACCTCACTAGAAAAATGGAAGGGATGGAAGCAGAGCACCTGAAGGCTAGGAGGAAGGCCCAAGCCTTAGAGGGGATAGCTTTGTTAGAAGAGGCAGCTAAAGATCTATGAGGCTTGTTAACAAAAGCAGTTATTTGCTATGTTTTGAAGAATATTTCATCTTTGTAATTATTATTTTGATAAAACCTTTGTGATGAGTAGGCAGAAAAAGCAGTTAGGGTTTATCCTTTAACTGAATTTTGTAAGATAGTATTAAGGGAGGTCACAAAGAGGAATAAGGGTTCAACTTTTGGGCTGGCTAGAGGAGGTCTTCTGACTTGTTCATAAGCTAAGTATTTGACTCTCATGTGTATTTGAAGAACTGATTATGAAATATATGCTCCATTTTACCCTTCAGTTTGTTCTCTGGCTTCATTTATAGCTTGTTTAGCTACTCAGTTGGTAATTTCATTGCTGGTTTAAAGTTTTATGCTTGTAGTGCTTGCCATTTGTGGATGAACATCAATGATATTTTCTGTTGGATACATGTTTATTATGTTGTGCATCTTAGTTTTCCTGTGCTTGTGATTTAGTTATTATTTGGATTATGAATGCATTCCCTCTTGTCACCAAACTTCACAACCAGAAAACCTTTAAAAACCCTAAAAACCTAGTTTTGCCTGATTGAAATATTTGAGATTATGTTGGCTTGTTATTTAGTAGTCTCAGAACAATTTCTGGCACTAACATATTTGGCACCATTGCCGGGGAACGAAGTTGAAAATAGATTTTTCCCTAGGATACTTATCATTTCATTGGTTTTAAGAGGTGAACTTAAACCAGCATATCTTATAGACTACTTTTCACTAGTTTGTCACAGTGGCTACTAGGCGAATTGGAACTAGAAACATACATATTTCACCTTTGCAGCTGGGTGTTTGAGATCTAGAACAAATATTGAAAACAACAAGGAATATTAGAAGGTCTCAATCATTACTAGCCCTATGTGACCCTGACTAGTTGGATGGTTCATCACCTTCATCTGTTTTGAGAAAAGAAAAAGAAACTTCACCTTGGTTAAAGCCTATAATTCCTATCAGTAACTTCCAAGTTTTCACTGATCCTCAATCTTTTAGAAAAGATAAAACAGCCTCTCCTGGCAAGATACCTCTATTTCAATTGAAAGTAGGTAAAACCCCCTTTCAGCAAAGTTCCAGCAAAATATCTCCATCACCAAAGTCAGTCAGCCTTATAATGGCATCCCAAAATCAGCCTATAGACATGATGGACCGAATGGTTGCAGCCATATATGCACCATTAGTTTTGCCTCATCCTTTGAATTCACTGCCTGGAAGTGATTATCAGACATACCTTCCTAGGTTTAATGGACAGGGAGAAACTACAGCTGAAGAGCACTAGGAAGCCTTCCTCAGTTATGCTGATAACCAAAATATTGAAGCTAAGGATGTATGGATGAGAATGTTTGTGTAGAGTCTTGATGGAGATGTTAGAAAATGGTTTAGGGAGCTGTTGGCTAACTCAATCACTATCATTGAAGAGCTTCAGGACCTCTTCATGAGACAATAGGGTGACCCCAAAGATCACACTTATTATATAACTGAGTTTGGATCCCTTAGAAGAAATAAGGATGAAACCATTGCAAAATTTTCAAAGAGATTTAACAAAATCTACAGCAGAATTCCTGCAGAAATAAAGCCTTCAGAAACATCTGCAAAACTTACATATGCAAACACTTTCGATCATGAATTTTCCTTACTACTAAGAGAAAGAAGACCTATTTCTTTATTGAACATGTAGGATGCAGCATTGGAGGTAGAGTCTAACATATTTGCTGCCAATAGATTGAAGAAAGAAACAGCTCAGCAGATGTATGATAGGAAAGGAAAGAAGGAAGCAGCTCCAGGAGGATCAACATCTCATTATGCATGAAGGGAAAATTGATGAGATGGCTAAGTTGGTGAAGATTTTGACTGCAAAATTAAACAAGTTAGAACTAGAAATAAATTCCAGTAAGCCTGTCCAAGAAGGTGAAAGAAACCCCAATAATTAGAATCAATTCAGAAGACAATTTGCTCCTCACTTCATACCTAGAGAACGAATAAATAATGATATTCAGCAAGAGAGGAGAGAGACTGAAGATCAAAGGGTACCACCACATGTTCATAACAATGTTGTTGATGAAGAAGTGCTATTTGAAGACACAGATCAGGATATGAACCATTTTGGAGAAAGATTGTTTGAGGGTTTTGTCACTGAAGAGGAGTTTTTAAATGCAGAATGCTATGATGCTGATATGTTTGAAACAGAGGATGATTTGAGTCTGAAAATGACTGCTGTAACCACTGATGTCTATAAAAATGAACCCAAGAAGACTGTGAATTTGAGGTCAGGTCCAAAACAAGTAGTACAAAACCCAAAGAAGAACGTATTTGTACCTACTAAGCAGCAATCTAATCCTGTGTCAGAGAAAAAACAAATTCCAGAAAAACAAAGGAAGAACATGGAGGTTGAAGAGGTAAATAGAAATGTGCAAAATTTTAGCCTGGAAAATGAATTAGGAAAGTTAAAGATTCCGGTGCCTTTAACTGAAATAATGAAAAATCCTTCTTATAAAGAATCAATTCTTAAAATGATTAATTTAGCAAACAATCATCCTATTTCTGATACAGTGAATTTGCAAGAATAAAATCCTAAGATTTTTATTGGATAAGCCTTGGCTGAAAAAACTAAGAATGAAGCAGGTGCTTCACCTCTATTTTACATTACTTTGACAGTCCATAAACAAATGATACATAATTTTTTGTTAGATTTAGAAGCATCACACAATTTAATGCCGAAGGCTGTTATGGAGGCTTTAGGTCTGAGTATAACCAAACCCTATCATGATCTGTATGCATTTGATTCACTAACTGTGAAGTGTTTAGGTGTAATTAAGGACATGGTTGTCAGTTTGGCTCAATTAACTATGAAAAGTGTAATCATGGATGTAGTGGTAGCTGATATTACACTTAAATTTGGGTAACTTCTCTCCAAGTCCTAGGGAAAGAAAGTCGGTGGAACCTTACAAATGGATTAATCATATGCTACCATTCCTGTGTTTGGAGGAGAAAACAAAAGGTTGTACAGAGAGCTTCAGTTTTCCTATATTGTAATAGATGACAAGAACCCTACCAACCATCCTCTATATGCTGTTGATAAGGATATTGGTACTTGCATGTTATATTTTGGTGATGATGACAATACTGCTGGTTTGTTACAGGTTGAAAAGGACCAGTCGGTTAAATGCAGTAAGGAACAAGAGGATGAGCTTTGGCAATTATACTTTGATGGATCATCTTGAAAAGAAGGTGCTGGAGTACGGGTTCTTCTCATATCCCTTGAAGGTGAAACAGTAAAGCTGATATATAAATTAGAATTCATTACTACGAAAAACATTGCTGAATATGAAGCTTTGCTTTTAGGATTAAAAGCTGCCAAGGATTTAGGCATTCAGCAGATTTCTGCATATGGCGACTCCGAATTAGTTGTTCAACAGGTGAAGAACAACTATCAAGTGAAACAAGATTTGCTAAAAGTCTATCGAAATTAGGTATGGACATGGTTGAGAATTATTTTGTATCCTTTAACATTACCTATATTCCAATAGACCATAATCAGACTGCAGATTCATTGTCCTTAGCTGCTACACATTTTAAAATTCCCAAAGCCACATAGTTGAGGTATCCCATTGAGGTTAGATATAGACTGTAATGTCCCTCTTAGCCCTTGATGTCAATATGTGCGGAAAGGTGGTAAGTTTTTTCTTTTTCTTTTTGTGTATCTTCATTACTACAAAGGGTTCAACCTGTTAGCGGCAACCTTACAAGAAATTGCATATCCATTATGTCAAATCCATGTGCATTGTTTGACAATTTTCTTTAATGTAAACTACAACATTATTTACACCCACCAGCATTGCATTATTTTGATGTCCATTATGCGTACAATGATAACAACAATTCTTTGACTATCACTTCACAGTATTACAGTGAGTACAAAAATAACATTAAGAAAGTAAACATGTAGACGCAACACACAAAGACACCAATATAACAACGTGAGACGCAAACATGAAGGAGACACCGGAGTACGTGGTTCACCTCGTCCACGAGGCTACGTCCACCAATTTGTTTTTTTTTTATTCCTTATTAGAGAGTAATTACATTGTCATGGTACAACCGCATCCATGGCCGGTTTACCTTTGCCTCAAATCTCCTCGCGGAGGGACACATGCAGCTGAAAATTGCCTTTCTTTATGACATCATGCAACACCATATACGGTTCCTTGAACACACGAGGAACTTTGGCTTTGAACCAACATTTGATTCTGAAAAAGGAAATCCTAACATTGTACAATACACAAAATAATAGCAGGAGTACTACCATTGGTCTCTTTACCACACAAGGTACCATACCTATAGTCATTATAATTATTAATTTTCAAGCATCCATTCCTGTAGGCACAGAGTAGTGAATCTCACAAATTCATCTCACATTCCCATATAAATTGATCTCACCTTCCCATGCATGAGTAGGCACATGGGTTATTATACTTACAAGTATATATATCTGCATATTCCCCATGCAATAATTCAGCCTTTAACAAAAATGCTATCACCTAGGTGAGTGCCATCTCAAACATATTTAAACAACATTCAAAACACCACTTACCATCGTTCTTTATAATTTGTTCAGGAATTAAACCGTAAATCCCATCAAGAAATTCAAACGTTTCTCTATCTATACTCATGGCAGGAAATCAACATTATATTCTGGCAATCTATCAGATCTGTAATAATAAGGAATCGCAAAAACTTTAGCAGCCATTCATTTATTTAAAACAAAAACATTTACCAGATCTAAAACCCTACCAGCATCTTCTGCAATCGCTAATCCTCTAACAGCAAATTCCCTTCCAGGTCTAGCTCGGAAGGCGGATCTCATGATACTATGAAAGATCGGCCACACAACAGGAAGACAAAAACACTCAGGTATGAATATGCCCGACACTCATACCATACCCCAAAACGCATCTATTCCATGGAATAACGCTGAGAAAATTAAAAGCAACAGTTTTAAAGGCAACACCATGGAGACAAAGTTCAATCATTCCAGAAGCATAATGCACATGCAGGTTTGCAAAAATTAAACCAAGGAGTTTATACCGAAACTCAGCACTGGATTGAAATTCATGCAGAACGCGTCTCTAGAAAACAAAAAGAATGCTAAACCCAAATCGAAACACCATAACGCACCATGTTCGATTTTTCTTTCTTTGGGTAAAAATACAACTCTTAGAAAGACAGCAATCCACACAAACCCAGCACCATAACCTACAATTGCTTGGTTTCAGGCAACACGCAACTCTGAGAAAACTGCCCATCGAAAGTTCTGACCCAAATCTAGTGAAATAACGGTGGAAAGACTGGGGTATGTGCCAAGATGGTTTCCTGACTGATGTGCTAGTTCCAAGTGAGCAAAGGCAGTGTGTATACAAGGCAACTACGCAACCATATTTCCTTCAAGGCTATGCCTCTTCCAAGCAAAGAACAAGTAATAATATTAACTCAATCTCATACTTATCATAATCTTATCTCTACCGAAAAGGGAAATATAGAACCAGGAACATTAAAGGACCTGGAAGTTTCAAAGAGAAAGGATGCCATGCGATTTAACCAGGTCTGTAATAAAACCTCAAAGGATGACATCGACCTACTGTACCATGCCACGTCAAATACACAGTCAGAATAAAACGAAATCGCAGGCATAAGACAAACTCGATGTCTGATCAGTATTGCACTGAAGAGATTTCATGATTCTTGTTTAGAGCCAGTGTGGCGGCCACATTCGATGTGCCGAATTAATCAGGTCTACGCTATACTCTTCTTGGGGACGCTGTAAGAGCTCATCCATTAGGGTTTCAAGCCATCTTCTAGGTAAACGATCCCAGATCTTTAAGATGGGATTCCCCAAACCTGAACACGCAGTGCTTGCTGTATATAAATATATACTACACATAGTCAAAAGAAACTTTTATCATACCTTCCACAAATCGCAGGTTCCAGGCGGTCGCTATTCCACTGGAAATCGTTACGGGGAAGTCTTGTTCCCAGCCGAGCATTCATGCCTCAGGTGTATCATACCTTCATCTCTTGGCAATGCGCAGATCCTCCTGCTAACAACACTTGTCCAACCCTAAGTTTCTTCATCTTACACAACAAATTCTCCACGAGATGCCGAGCTGGGCATTCCCCCCCTCTCCAGGGGAAGACCATGCTCTCCCCTTATTTCAACCATATTCCCTAAAAATATCCATTGCCGTTGCACCTGTCAGGCAAAATTTGATGCTAATCAAAACCTAGCGACCGTTCAGGGGTTAAAAATGGTCACTATGGTCAAAGGGTCAGTAGTCATTAACTCCTTCCTGCAAGACGAATCTGCAGTCATTAACTCCTTCCTGCAAGCCGAATCTGCCCTTAGGTTGCGCCAAAAACAAAGCATGAAAAAGAACTTATGTTTTCGGTTGAAGGAGTTAATTCTGTTTCACTCTCCCCATAAAAAGGAAATATAACCATATGCAATATTAAAAGGTTTACTCCATCATTTCTCATTTTTTCATTCCATAAAATAATCCATGTCCTTTGGTATTATTAAAGGGCTAAATATATCGTTCTTTTTATGATACAATTCATATTTATATAAAATAGTTCATTCATAATCCCTCTAATCGCGCTGCCTTACTCCGTGCCTCTATTATATGTGTTCTCAGTACATTTAAATTAAGAATCAAGCTTGCTCATAGTTATGATGTTCCCGAGACTGGATCCTCTCGAAACAACTCCGTCACAGCCTAGTGGCCTTATTTGAATAGAGAAGCCTATCCCTTCATATATTCATATGTCATCATAATCAGCCCACATACATATATATGTAATATTTTCCCAATCTAAGTACGCAGGCCAAATTGGCTTCTGATCTCCTGGTTCGTATCAACACCTTATTGAAGTAATAAGTAATGCATCGTGGTGGATTAGCCTGGAACTAGAGCGAATTATATATATAATG
>LPNX010026524.1:127479-178900 GCA_001517045.1 Pseudotsuga menziesii | reverse complement strand
ACCTGAGGTAAACGTCACAATGCGACATAACGCTTATTAAACGCCCACTATCACATTATTAATGTGTCACATCTTTGGTTGTGTTGACATATACCAGCCAGACACTGTAACAACGGCTTAACATCGTAATGTGATATAACCCTTGATAACATCGTAGTGAAACGTAAACCTTGATAAACAACACAATGTGACATAATATATAAAGAAATTTTCTAAACATCCAAAGACACATTATTAACGTGTCACGTCTTCGGCATTATCGCAATGTGACATTTGGGTTCACAAATATCACAATGTGACATAACCCTTGATGACTGTCGCTAATGTAACATAACCTGCAGATTAAACGTCAATGCAACATAACTCTTATTAAACGTCCACTCTCACATTATTAATGTGTCACATATTTGGTTGTGTTGACATATACCAACCAAACACTGTAACAACGGATTAACGTCGTAATGTGATATAACCCTTGATAACCTCGTAGTGAAACTTAAACCTTGATAAACATCACAATGTGACATAACATTCTACATTACTATGTAGAATGTGGATGGTTTAAACCATTTCTTTTGTCAAACGACTATATACATATCAAGAAAATTCTTACAACATGATGGCAAATAATGTGACACGACCATCGAGGAATGATGAATTTCAATATCCATGAATAAATGTTTCGATCATTTCCGCTGAATGTCTGAATGCAACAAAACCATTAAGGAATGCACTATTGAGGAATGTCGCAATCCAACATTAGTATTGATAAATGTCGTAATATCAAAACATTTTTTGTGTACACAGATGAATTTTTTTCGCTTTTCAAAAGCAAAAGTCTTAACACGACACAAAAATACATCATTTTGACCATACTTAACCAGGGTTAACTTTGGTGAACCACGTGACCATAGTTGATAATGCAACAAGAAATTTTATAAACATCCAAACACACATTATTAATGTGTCACATCTTGGGCATTATTGCAATGTGACATAACCCTTGACAAATATCACAATGTGACATAACCCTTTATGAATGTCACTAATGTAACATAACCTACGATAAATGTCACAATGCGACATAACACTTATTAAACGTCCACTATCACATTATTAATGTGTCACATCTTGGAAATTATCGCAATGTGACATAACCCTTGACAAATATAACAATGAGACATAACCCTTTATGAATGTTGCTAATGTAACATAACCTGCGATAAACATCACAATGCGACATAACACTTATTAAACGCCCACTATCACATTATTAATGTGTCACATCCTGGGCATTCTCTCAATGTGACATAACCCTTGACAAATATCACAATGTGACATAACCTTTCATGAATGTCGCTAATGTAACATAACCTGTGATAAACGTCAAAATGGTACATAATGCTTATTAAACGCCCACTATCACATTATTAATGTGTCACATCTTGGACATTGTCGCAATGTGACATAACCCTTGACAAATATGACATAACCCTTTATGAATGTCGCTAATGTAACATAACCTGCGATAAACGTCACAATGTGACATAACGCTTATTAAACGCCCACTATCACATTATTAATGTGTCACATATTGGGCATTATCGCAATGTGACATAACCCTTGATGAATGTCGCTAATGTAAGATAACCTGTGATAAATGTCACAATGTGACATAACGCTTATTACACGCCCACTTATTATAGTGGATTTCACCACTCCAAGTGAATCACACTTTGTATGGCCTCCCCCTGTCCCACTGCAGACTCTTTAGACCCCATGGACCATATTTTATCCTTTGATGTTACCTTGATCATCCCTAAAAACTATATAAAATATGATATAGGCGGCTTTTTCCCCGATAACCACGTACATACGCGGGTTTGACTCCTATAACCGTGTACATCGGGATGTGTGCATAAGTCCAAATCCTTTTGGAGTTTTCCTTGACTTGGATCCAACTCATTTGACTCCTGGCCTTCCATATGCCTTGAGATCGCTCAGATTCGACCCTTCATTATCCCTTGTGAAGCTATATAAGGAACCCCTTGGTACATTGAAGGCATATAGAGAGATTGAAGCAACGAAACTATAGTCCATTGTTGCCAGAACTATACTTGAGTATGCATCCCTTTGTCCCTTCGGAGCACTATTGTGTTCTTCCCAAGCTTGCCTTTGCTAGTGAGCTTGCTATCGAGAGATGGAGCATTGAGGTGGTGGAGGCCCAAGTGGGGGATTCAGTTTCTCCGATTCGCAGACGTGCCGTCAGAGGTTGTATCTATCTTGTAATCTCTGATTTATATTAATAAGAACTATCTTTCCTTGTCCAATGATGTATGTTTGATTGAATATTGTATCCATTGGAATATGTCAAATGCTTTTACATTATTGATTATATATGCTAGAATAGATCTAACACCATGATATATAGTATGCTTGTATTGTTTACTTGCTGTTGAGGAAGTATTATATCAATTCAAGCTGAAGATTGGAAAGCTCAACGGGGATCTACTTCAACTGTCCGGAATAAGCTACAAGGTCTGATCCTTTAGTGTTAGACATTTTGTTTCTATTGCATATTGGGAAAGATTGATTTCTGGAGTCAAGTCTGTCTGTTGTGGTACCCCAAGCCATAGGAATTTCTCTCTGTAACAGAATTGGCGACTCCGCTGGGGATGTTCCTTGTTTTTATTTGGGGTTTACGGGCACAATGGGCTTGATATTATTGACTTTCTCTCTATTTCTCCTTGTTTTTGTGTTGCATGGTATAGTATGTTCATCCATTAACACTCCCCTTTATTGGTTTGAACCTTGGCCTGCTTTTTACCACTGCCTTCTCTGTATACGCAGGTTTTTGGTCAAAAGTCGCATATACACGCAGATTTTTGGCCAAAAGTCGTGTATACACGCAGGTTTTTGGCCAAAATCCGCGTATACACTCAGGTTTTTTGCCAAAAGTCACGTACATACGTAGTTGTTCTTTATACAGTCGCGTACATCCTCCCTTTTGGTGAGTTTGATGTTGGGGGAAGTTGTTGGGTGGGTTGTGAGTGTGGTTGGGTCTTCCTTGGGTCTGATGTTGTCTGTTGGATGCTTCTTTTGTGACCAGAGACCGCTCTTTCATTGATTTTTCTGTGAAAGTAGTTTTAGTCATTTTTCCTTTTTTTTTTGCCATTAGTGCATTACACTTTTTGTCTTGGTGTCTTGCTGGGCTTGTCTTTTATACTTGCTGCAGAGACTGAGAGTTTTAGATGAATTTTATTGCATTTTTCATTCTAGTTGCACTCTTAGTTGCATCTTAGATATGGATTTGAGGAGGTACTTGCATTGGATTTCTTGGATGAGAGTTGTGTTTAGGCTTTCATATAGGAAGGATTGCATTGGCATTCAGAAAGGAATATATATTTATGCATCATCTCATGTAGTGGCATACCCTATTTTTTCATTTGACAAAGATTGCACTTAGCATTGTTTGTTATGTTGTGCACTTTTATTTCATTGTTGAGTCTTCATATCACTAGTTGCATAGCCATTTCCCTTTGAGTAATTATAGCCAACTAAAATCAACGCTAATTAAAATGAATTACACTCTTTTCTTTTCTACAGTGCACCAACAGGCTTAGGTTTTAGGATCTTGGAATAGCTCATTGTAAGTCAATTCTCCAAGATCACTAAACAACAACATCTAGGTGTCTATCCAGGGAGTGTGTGAAAATCCTTGGTATAACCATCGTTCTCAGAATCCTCCTCTCAAACGGGAGTCAAGCATGAGGCAGTGTGAGCGGTTATTGATTGGGATGACCCCTAGTCATAACTGAGTAGCACCGGCGATATTTCCAGGATTGTATTCGTATCTGGGGACTCTTTCAAGAGTTTCGGGCTTTGCTACCCTGCCCATACGGTCAATCCCGCTTGCGACTGTCCACCTGAGCTTTGATTATATTGAGGTGACCTTAGTGACCTTACCTAGGATATTGAGGGGGTACATGTAGAGGTTATTCTGCATGTGTCCCGGCCAGGTTGGGGTCGTACAGCACAGTCGCTTTACACGTTGAAGCTAAGGGCCATAATAATTGGTTACGTACCTCCTCTTGTAGTGTATGGGAGTTTCGAGCCTCTCCTAGGCGATACATACCTGCTGAATTCGGGAGCTCACATATCCTCCCCTTGGTTTGCTTGTATTTTGGCTGTAGATTTTCTTAGGAGTGTGCTCTTTGTGCGCTATTTGACCTTTGGGATCGTGGTTACTTGATTATATTTATGCTCTCTTGAGTTTGGGTCCTTTTATTTTCAGCATGACTGGTATCTTATCACCCGTCCTTGGTCCTAGTACGGACCCTGGTGTCAGACTTGGGGGCATCGCAGTCCCTTACCGTGCTCATAGATTTGGGAATGGTTATCTTCCATCCTCTACTCCATTTGTGGAGGATTTTTTCCCTTCGCTCGGTCTTTACACCAGTGTTCATCCTCACGGGGGTGGTAGTGGATGCGTGAACGTTGGGTCTACACCTTAGTTTCCTTTTTATGTCTCATCATTCACCGCATTGTTTCCTTTGGGTGCTATTTTCATGATCATTCCTCCCTATATCCTATAGTGTGGATTATTTATTGACTATTTTGGGTTGTTTTGGTCTAATATGGTTGTCATGTAGGGTCCAGTTTTGTACACTCTCTCCGAGGTTTCAACCCGTTCATGCCTATCACAGGTATTATGTCTAAACTGGCATATAGGTTAGGTTATTACATCCGCTTGCACTTATGCATTGCCTTATGACCGTTCCATATTAACCTTAGGTACGAACCCATTCCATGGTATCACGGAACCTTCATGCTGCTGTTAGAAGTGGTACTATGTGAATGGTAGAGTTTTCCTATACATGGGTGCCCTAGTCAACTCCCCTTTGTAGTTGGTACCCATGCTGTGAGTCCTCTCTTAGGTCCGGAAGTCCGTTGTATAGTACTTCCATGACATTTCACAAAAGCCTCATACTCCTCTTGATATTATGCTGGCCTGTTTCCCCCCGGACTCCCCTTATGTCAAGTTGTGAATGCATTATCATGAGCTTTTCCTGCCTTATTGAGATTTATGCCGGCTCCCCTGAAATTGCGTTTCAGCCATATATCCCGAGCTTGTCTCATGTCTAGCCATGCAGAGCCATTTTTATATCCTTCGCAGCTTGATTCCCTTTTTACGGAGAGGGGATTTTCCCCCGAGTGTCGATATCCTACACATGTATCCTTGCATTGAGCATAGGTATGTTCCACTGCTTGGAACTAGTTTGTTTTCCCTCATGACACTTGTCTCCTCCTAGTTTGTAACTATAAAGCTAGTTTATTATTTTTTCAATCTTTTCAAATAACTGAAAAAGTCCAAAAAAATAAAAAAACCAAAAAGGAGGACAAGGAAAGATGTTATCTTTGGCATCTGTCGAGTTGTGTCGCCTTCAAACAGAGCATTGTATATCACATCCATTGGTTGGGTTATAGTTTGACTTAGGAGCTATACTCGTTTATCTGAGTTTATTTCCACTGACTGGTTAAGCTTCCAGTCCCTATGGAGCCTCTGTTGATGCCTCCTGTGTCACAGAGATGTCCCAGTTTGTATATCGAGTCTATGCTACCTTCATTCAGTCACCATACATCGTTATGCTCTTGTTCGAAGGAAGTTGAAACCTGTGTCGGCCATTCCTCAGTTATCTTGACTTTGCATGTCGGCCATTCCCGGTACAGTTACTGGTTCGTGCACTTTATGATCGAGTCCTTCCACATTAGACAGCTTTGCTGAGTACCTCATGTTGGATGATTGGGGATGCCTTAATGCCCTCCTTCCAGCGGATTTCATCCCATCGACTTCAGATCATTTATTCTGGGATTGGAATCTAGAGTCATTTTGAGTGCCTTGAGACTTACAGTCATCAGTGGCAGGTTCTCTCACCATCGACAATTTCTTGGGAATACATCAATGTCCCCTAATCGATGGATTCTCTCAAGTGTTCAACCTCAACAAATCTATTCACACTTGTTAGTTTACACTCTAGTACCTTGATTCCCATTATCATCATCGGTGGGTAATCTCGCATCTGTTAACGGTATACATCAATGACCGGTAATCAGACGATGGACTACTATGTTCAACCTCGACACCTCTATTCGCATAGTAGGACATGTACTCGTAGAGATTTGTGTTGAAGACCTTCCAGACTAGTGGCATCTCTTATATGCTACCTCCTTGATCGTGCCAATGTTCATGAGATTTCAGCTCTCATGACTTGATTCTAGCGTATGTCAGACATTTCCAGCCACTATGGAAGTCTTGATCTATTGTATATCTTCAACCATTTTGGAGAGCATGGTCCTTTGTATATCTTCATCATGGAGATTTTGATCTATGTATATTGTACATGGCGATGACCACATATGTGATATCATGTATTATGCCTATTCATGGCCATTATACTCTTATGTATCCGGGACTGCTATATGTACTTGCAGTTATATGTAGAGTTGTATCATTGTACTATGTTGATTGGGTGGCTGGTCCTCCATTTGGGATCCTTCATCACTCCACTTATGGGATGGACTTATAATGTATTTCAGCCATCGTATGACCCCTATGACCTCACACATTAGGGGGCATCTGTTATAGCGTATTTCACCACTCTAGGTGAATCACACTTTGTATGGCCTTCCCCTGTCCCGCTGCAGACTCTTTAGACCCCATGGACCATATTTTATCCTTTGATGTTACCTTAATCATCCCTAAAAACTATATAAAATATGATATACGCAGCTTTTTCCCCGATAACTGCGTACATACGCGGGTTTGACTCCTATAACCGCGTACATCGTGATGTGTGCATAAGTCCAAATCCTTTTGGAGTTTTCCTTGACTTGGATCCGACTCATTTGACTCCTGGCCTTCCATATGCCTTGAGATCGCTCAGATTCGACCCTTCATTATCCCTTGTGAAGATATATAAGGAACCCCTTAGTACATTGAAGGCATATAGAGAGATTGAAGCAATGAAACTATAGTCCATTGTTGCCAGAACTATACTTGAGTCTACATCCCTTTGTCCCTTTGGAGCACTATTGTGTTCTTCCCAAGCTTGCCTTTGCTAGTGAGCTTGCTATCGAGAGATGGAGGATTGAGGTGGTGGAGGCCCAAGTGGGGGATTTAGTTTCTCTGATTCGCAGATGTGCCGTCAGAGGTTGTATCTATCTTGTAATCTCTAATTTATATTAATAAGAACTATCTTTCCTTGTCCAATGATGTGCATTTGATTGAATATTGTATCCATTGGAATATGTCAAATGCTTTTACATTATTGATTATATATTCTAGAATAGATCTAACACCATGATATATAGTATGCTTGTATTGTTTACTTGCTGTTGAGGAAGTATTATATCAATTCAAGCTGAAGATTGGAAAGCTCAACGGGGATCTACTTCAACCGTCCAGAATAAGGTACGAGGTCTAATCCTTTAGTGTTAGACATTTTGTTTCTATTGCATATTGGGAAAGATTTATTTCTGGAGTCAAGTCTGTCTGTTGTAGTACCCCAAGCCATAGGAATTTCTCTCCGTAATAGAATTGGCGACTCCGCTGGGGATGTTCCTTGTTTTTATTTGGGGTTTACGGGCACAATGAGCTTGATATTATTGACTTGCTCTCTATTTCTCCTTGTTTCTGTGTTGCATTGTATAGTATGTTCATCCATTGACACTCCCCTTTATTGGTTTGAACCTTGGCCTACTTTTTACCACTGCCTTCTCTGTATATGCAGGTTTTTGGTCAAAAGTTGGGTATACACGCAGATTTTTTTCCAAAAGTCACGTATACACGCAGGTTTTTGGCCAAAATCCGCGTATACACTTAGGTTTTTGGCCAAAATTCACGTACATACGCAGTTGTTCTTTATACAGTCACGTACATCCTCCCTTTTGGTGAGTTTGATGTTGGGGGAAGTTGTTGGGTGGGTTGTGAGTGTGGTTGGGTCTTCCTTGGGTCTGATGTTGTCTGTTGGATGCTTCTTTTGTGACCAGAGACAGCTCTTTCATTGATTTTTCTGTGAAAGTAGTTTTAGTCATTTTTCCTTTTTGTTTTGCCATTAGTGCATTACACTTTTTGTCTTGGTGTCTTGCTGGGCTTGTCTTTTATACTTGCTGCAGAGACTGAGAGTTTTAGATGAATTTTATTGCATTTTTCATTCTAGTTGCACTCTTAGTTGCATCTTAGATATGGATTTGAGGAGGTACTTGCATTGGATTTCTTGGATGAGAGTTGTGTTTAGGCTTTCATATAGGAAGGATTGCATTGGCATTCAGAAAGGAATATATATTTATGCATCATCTCATGTAGTGGCATACCCTATTTTTTCATTTGAAAAAGATTGCACTTAGCATTGTTTGTTATGGTGTGCACTTTTATTTCACTGTTGAGTCTTCATATCACTAGTTGCACGGCCATTTCCCTTTGAGTCATTACAGCCAACTAAAATCAACACTAATTAAAATGAATTACACTCTTTTCTTTTTTAGGGTGCACCAACAAGCTTAGGTTTTAGGATCTTGGAATAGCTCATTGTAAGTCAATTCTCCAAGATCACTAAACAACAACATCTAGGTGTCTGTCCAGGGAGTGTGTGAAAATCCTTGGTATAACCATCATTCTCAGGATCCTCCTCTCAAACGGGAGTCAAGCACGAGGTAGTGTGAGTGGTTATTGATTGGGATGACCCCTAGTCATAATTGAGTAGCACCGACGATATTTCGAGGATTGTATTCGTATTTGGGGACTCTTTCGAGAGTTTCGGGCTTTGCTACCCTGCCCATACGGTCAATCCCGCCTGCGACTGTCCGCCTGAGCTTTGATTATATTGATGTGACCTTAGTGACCTTACCTAGGATATCGAGGGGGTACGTGTAGATGTTATTCTGCATGTGTCCCGGCTAGGTTGGGGTCGGACAGCACAGTCGCTTTACGCGTTGAAGCTGAGGGCCACAATAATTGGTTACGTACCTCCGCTTGTAGTGTATGGGAGTTTTGAGCCTCTCCTAGGCGATACATACCTACTGCATTCAGGAGCTCACATATCCTCCCCTTGGTTTGCTTGTATTTTGGCTGTAGATTTTCTTAGGAGTGTGATCTTTGTGCGCTATTTGACCTTTGGGATCGTAATCCAATATATTCCATTATGAACATCGAAATCTAACTACAATCCATCGTATTTATTTCAATTCAAGAGAGAGGAAGGACAAAATTTGATTTTGTTTTCCATTTTCAGTTTGCAAAATATAGAATAATTCTATCAACTGTTCAACTAAACATGGCCGCTTGGTCAAAATGTCTCCATGCTTGCACTTATACTAATTTTATGTCTTCTCTCAATCGCAGAGAACAAATTATAATCTATATATTTTAACAATTATAATTAAATTATGTTAATAGTTAAGATTTTACATGATAAATATTATATTAATATTTTTATTTAGAAAAAGTGTTACAATTATAATATATACGTTATTATTGATGCATTTGATAATTAATATTTATTGAGACCAATTTTGTTTTATTAATCTTTAAAATTGTAAGAAAACTTAATTTTCTTGAAAAAATTATTTACATTCCTAAATCACCAATTGTAACAAGTTAAAAAAATAAAAGAATCAAAATCATAACATAATAAGTAACTTTATATATATAACACAAATTTTTATTTTTACTTTTTAGATATTGTAATATATAATTATTATAAATAACGAAAAATAGCTTTAAAAGATATTAAAATTAAATTTATTTATTTTCAAAAATCTTATTATTTCATCAAAGTTTAATATCCAAGTGATATAAGGTAAGCTTTTGGCTGTATGTCTTTTAGATGTTCACAATTTGATTGTTATCCTCTTATTGATTTTAATCCAAATTTTAAATATTTTTTTATATTATTAACTTTTTATGATATCCACAATTAAATAAAAAGTTGATGATTTTTAAAAATGATACAGAAAAAACACAGTGCTAGACTTAAAAAGAAATGATTCAGAAACAAATTGAACCAAAAACATAACACGGTACTAAACTTATAAAATAAAAAATAATGCATAAAAGAATTGAAAAAAAAGCTGCATAAACATACAATGAAACAACGTGAAATAGAAGTATTTCTCAGTTATTTTTCATGTGAATGACAACTATTGGTATTGGTAGTCTGAAGACTTTTAGAAGGTGTTAATTTAACATAATTCATTGTTTCTCTTTTCTATGTTACATAAAATAAGTAAATGTGTACAAGGATAAAATGAGTTACTTTAAAAGCACAGGGTTGTTACTTAAATAAGACTATTCATCTGTATAATAATTGCCATCAAAATTTCATTTAACAATAGGCTGAATTCAAATCCCAGGTCCGACAATTCTCTATTCCCTGCATATCATTGTCCATATTGCTAACGAGGAGAGATTTAATCTACCGACCATCATACTCCAAATGACTTTCAAATAATGCTGAACAACCAAAAAGATAAATATAAGATCGAACTGTGGGAGCTTATGCTTCAATAAACTAGTATGCTCATGAAATTTCAACATTTCTGCACTACAAATGCAAGACATAAAATGTTATGGAGCACCGCCCTTGTGAACCCAAAATATTTTCAGTGTTTAATACATTAGCAAGAGGCTCCTACGATATCTACAAGCATGGGTGTCTGGCATTTAGAGCTTCCTAAATCAATCTCGGGTGATGGGTTGTTCTCCACAAACTGTATTAAAAAAACATAGCTCTCTTGAAACAGAAAGGATATAGCAAGGAAGAAGCGTTAACCTCATAGCGATGGCACTTTCTTCGAGAAAATGGCCAAATGAATGTTTCTCCAGATCATTTGGTGTATTATTTGACGCATGGACAAAACTACAATTGATTCCACCTTGGCTATGTATTGAAATGACACTGGAAACTTGGAATTCACATTAAAGTATTCTCAGCACACATTTAAAAGCCAGTGATAGACAGCATGCCGCTAGGTGGGACTGTGGACACTCCAAACGATGAATGTGTCATCAAGGACGGAGCCAATAGAAGCAGAATTTTTTTTCTTTCAAAAACTGAAATATAAAAAAAATGCTTAATAAGTAAACCTTTGTTGTAGAGCTCAAGTGATCTAGATACCGCCCATCCCAAAAAAAATTACCCCTACCTAAAAATGATATCGGGGACATAATAAAACATTCAACTTCTTAAAGAGTAAGCTTGGCTTCTCAAACATTAAAGTTCATTCTTTAAATTGGTAACCTTGTAAAGGTTTTCGACTATTACAGTTCGACTCAAAAATGTTAAAGGATGGAGAAGTCAACTCTTTATGCACAAATTAAAAGAGCTTAATTATAATCTCTTTAAAGGTATAGAGCTTTCAATGGGCTAATTACACAAATGATTTGGCCATCATTAAACATCATGTCACTTTTTGACACTTCTCAAAGAGGAGTACTCTCTTCTCACGATTCTATTTTTCTATACAATAAACATAATTTTAGAGATAGCTTCTTTCCGAAGAATGAGACGTTATCTTCATTCATCACTTTTATCAACAATAACCATAAATCTGGAGTCGTCTTCCCATTCCCTTCCAAGAGAGACGCTTTCTTCATTCAACAATTTTCTATATGTTAACTAAACGATAGATGGGATTCAGCAATATCGCTCTTCACACATCTTGTAAACAATAAACATATTAAAAAGAGATAGGATCAGTTTCCATAGAGGATCGCTCCTCTATTCTAATAAAAGACCACATAGCAAGATCAACCTTCCCTAATGACTGCTCTATTTAATGAATGGCAATCATAACTAAATACTTGTATAGAACAAGAGTAGAATGGATGGAGCCAAACCTCTGTTTGTAGGTCGCCCCTTCTCTTCTCTGCAATTCATAATCAAACAGTATTAATACAATATTAAAAAAAATACAGTATTAAACACAAGGGAAGAGTAGTGAGCCGGTACTCCCTTCAGGCCACTCTTCCCCTTCCCTGTAACTCATATGCGTATATATAAAAGAAAAGAAAGTGGCACTGAAGGAGGAAGGCAAATTTCTTTCCCTTATATCACTTCATTCCAACAAAATAAAAACACAGATAAATATTCTTGAAATAATTATTAATATTTCTCATTCATTTTAATAATGCAAGAGAAAATTTGAACTCTCATAGACCACAACTAAAAACCAAGGAGTCCAAAGAACTATAACGACAAAGAAACTCATCAAAATTTCAGTAAAATCCAGAATAGTCTCAAAATCAAATATAGACCAAGATGTTACATGTTAACAAACGAGATCAACAACTAAAATTTACACTTATTTCTATATATATTTACATGTAAGTTGTTACATGTAAACAACTGAAAATTTCTTATTTCTAAAGAACAAACAACTTGCATGTTGTTTTCGATTGGTTAATTATTTTGCACATGAACAACTGCATTTCCAACCAGAGTAACTACCATTCACATCAGACTATGCATTTTTGTTTAAGTGCTTTCAATGCTGCTCATGGAATGCAGAACACCATCTTTACACCTCTCTTGCTTTTTGGCAGAAGCAATAATGCAACCGGACTGCGGGTTAGTTCCTCGGCATTCACATTGGGTATGGAACAATTAGGGTTTGCGACGAATCCACTTTCAAGGAGCTCATCAAGCTTAAAATGGATCAGATGGGAGTGTTGCTGGGGTTTGATAAAATCTCTCTGCCATACTGCTTCAATCGAAAGCCCTGCCTCTCCTCTTGCAATCTCTGCAACTCCCTTGTGAAACTATGCTGCTCCTCGTCTGTCACACAGAGTATGGTCAGGAGAATCACTGCGATGGATTGCAGTTACGGCAACTAATCTTCCTTCCACCATCGTTGGCAGCTAACGACTCCACCACCACGTGTCCTAACAAACTCCTCAGCGGCTAATAGACTCAGCGCGCGATCTGCTCTATCTCCTCCACATATTCTAACAGGATCATCGGAGGCTAACAACTCCTCACGCGCTATCTCATCTCTTAACAAACTCCTAACTCTACAGCTAGTTAGGAGTGTTAAAAGATCAGACGATTGGAATGATCTAGAGCATCCACTTGGCGGGATTTGCAGGATCTTGATGATCCACTCAAGCAAGTCCATCCCCCAAAAATACCATTGATATTTACGCCTATCGGCGTAAATATCAGTTTGTTTTAAAATAGGCTATTGGGAATTCAACATTGTAGGAGATATGTAGAAGAAAGGCATTTATGTTAGAAATGTGCATTTGAATAGAATTTGCATACAACTTTCTGTAGAGAACATAGGACTATTTAGTAATTTTAGCTTATTTTTTTTCTATACTTTTATTCCTAAATTTTCATTGTACTTTCTTGAATTGTAAGTAAACAAATCAAATATCCTTATTACATAATAACATGAGAAGAGGTTGTTAATAGGTTTCAAATTAATTTTAAACCTAATTTAAGTTGTCATGTGATCCATTGTTTTCAGATGAGGTTTTGATTATCATAAACTAATCCTAAAGATAATTTGCATAACTACAGTTTTGAAGCAGAATAAACATTGTGTTTTGCAATCTTCATGGGTATCCATTGGTGGAAATTAGTAAGTGGACTTGCTCTTGTTCCCATTTGGAGTTGTATAATACATAGTGATCTAAAATGGATCTATGTTTTTTTTCAAGCTAGAGTGAATTTTTTTTGCTTGCAATTAGAACACATTTGAGAGTTTGTTTATATAATGTTAGGGTTTAAATCATGAAGCTACTACTGTATTTTGGAATTGAATAATAAGTTCTTTGCATGGGATTTGAACAGATATTTAAGGGTTGGAAATGGAAACCAACTTGTTAGGGATCCAAAGACAATAAGTCATGCCCTAGCTAGTGAGAAAGTTAGATGGAGTTTACAGACTACCAAATGTCATTTGGATAAAAAACAATAGTATTTCGAGTTTTTTACAAGATTTGGAAAATGAAATAAGGAGGGAGGTAAATGTCCTTACATTCATGATTGAGAAAATGTAGATATATTCACTAAGTTCCTAAAGGTTATATGCTCCAATGTCGACCATGATTTGAATCACAAGGTATAGTAAAACATTAACTCCATACACTAGACATGGAGATGTCTAGATAAAAGAAAAATGATGCAGTTTCCAGGATCTTATGGTAGGATTGATTATGTTTTATCTTACTTGTTCTGTTTATTTTTGTGCACAAATTACTCCATAGTGCATGTAATATTGCTCATATTTTTTACAGGGTGAGTTAATCTGACATTTTATGTATTACGCTATCAGAATTTGTTGAATCCTGGTAGCCTAGATAATATATTGTTTTTTTCTTTTGACATGTTATTACACCAAGGATAATTCCCCTTATAAGCATGTGAATGTTCACCCAAAAGCTTTATTTTTTATGGATTTCTCAAAGTCTATTGTGTTGAAGGTGATAAGGTATTGTTTGTTTCATAGTGGAAATTGCATTTTGTACTGAAAGAATGTCAAGTTGAGTGTATATAAGTTTAGGTTCTCCCGAACTTCCACTTATACCATTTGATTCAAAGGAACCACTCGTGTTAACTCTTCCCCTTCGAGGTGGCGGTGGGGGATCCACTGTAAGTGGTGGAAAGTTTTGTAACCTCCTTGACCTACAGAGAGATTTATCCTCCACAACTAAATATTTTAATTGTTAGTGAGTGAGAAAAATATGAAGAAACTTGAACTTTAAAACTTTAATCCATAATAACAGTGCATATAAATCACATCAATAATTCAAAGATATAAATCAAAGCATAGAACACAGGATATACCCTAAGAAAACCCTCCACTGATTCGGAGGATGAAAAACCAAGAAAATGATCTTTGAGTATGATAGATTAGTAGCAGATAATGATTACAACACAATAGCATATTGCTTTCACCAAGAGCACCAGAGAGAGGAGATCAAATGGAACATTGTATATAAATTTCCAAGTGCATAGCACTTTAATAATAAGTCAAATTAGGTTTTACAACAAAAATAGAATGATTGCATGTAGCAACAACTTGTTAACACTTAGAACACCGATCAATTTTTAATCATGCACCCCATACTGATCTGGTGTCAAGCTAGAACTCCATAATTATCTTCCACATGAAGATATGTTCCTTCCATTAATTAACTAACTCTAACTAAGTAGTTAACTGAGTTGAACTGAATGTAACGGAGTTGAACTGAATCTAACTGATTTGAACTGAATGTAACTAATTTGAACTGAATGTAACTGAACAGAACTGAATGTAACTGAACAGAACTAAATGTAACTTAACAGAATTGAATGTAACTGAACAAAATTGAATGTAACTGAATAGAATTGAATCTAACTGAACAGAAATGGATGTAACTAAACAGAACTGAATGTAACTGACATAACTGAATGTAACTGAACAAAACTAAATGTAACTAAACAGAACTAGTGCATCTCCATCAGTGTTTATTTCCAATAACCATTTGCATAAATTAAGGAGTTGAACCCTTAATTAACTGAACTTGTTTACCATAACTGCAATTCAAATTCTCTCTCTATCTCTGTGATTATATTAAATATCTCTACATGGTTCATGTGTGTTTTCATTAATTAATCATATCATACTCATAAGATCATTTTTGAACCTATGATCATATGTATTTCCCTAGGTCATATATTCATACGCTAAAGTAAATCACTCTAGGAGTAGCTAATCCCTAAAGGATACTTGTAGCACATGTTGACCATGACTAGCCATACATCACATAGTATATCTACTTTACATAGTAAAGTACACCACCTCACAACATGAGGATATTCGTAGTACTACACAAGCCTAATGTCCACCTCAATCATATGAGGATATTCGTAATACTACACAAGCCTACTGTCTTAATATTACTCACAAGACTTTACAACATCACCACCTCAATCATATGAGGATAATTGTAGGACTGTACAAGCCTACTGTGTTGATAATACAATACTGGAGAATGACTCCCAACGTTGTAATCTCAACACTCCCTCTCAGCGAGGGAGGCGTTCTCTGCCATACCAAGCTTATCTCGGAAGTGTCTAAACTTCATCACAAATAGAGGCTTTGTCATCACATCTGCAATCTGCTCCTCAGTATATACATACTAAATTTTTACCATACCTTTCTAGACCATGTCTCGAATGAAGTGATACTTCATTTCTATGTGTTTCGACTTGTCATGAAACACCGAATTCTCAAAAATATTTATGCAATTTTGGTTGTCACACATGATCACTGTAGGTTCTAGCTTTACATTGAATAATCCTCCAAATAGCTTTCTTAGCCACATTGCTTCTCGACAAGCAATACTAGCAGCAATGTACTCAACCTCTGTTGTGCTTTGGGAAACTTAGCCCTAATTTCTATTGGACCAAGAAATAATAGCAGAACCCAAGATGAAACAGTATCTGGAAGTGCTTTTTCGATAAAAAATGTCGCCACCCCAATCAGAATCAGTATATCCAAGCAATAAAACTCCTCCATTGGAAGCATACCTGAGTCCATAAGTAATTGTATCGTGGATGTGCCTCAATATGTGCTTACCTGCAACCCAATTTATGTGTCTAGGATTAGTCATGAACTGACTCAAGATGCCAACTGCATAGAAAATGTCTAGCCTTGAGTGTACCAAGTACATCAACGAGCCAATCAAATATCTATATAATGTGGGGTCTACTGGATCTGATCCAGTCTTAGTCTCATGGATTTTCCTCAAATTGGAATCCATCAAAGTGTTTATGGATTTACAATCCACCATGCCAAATCTTCGCAAGATTTCCATTGTGTACTTCCCTTGAGATAGAATTATCTCATGATTCCTCTGCCAAATCTCAAGACCTAGGAAGTACTACATAAGACCTAAGTCTTTCATATCAAACTCTGAGGTAAGCTCCCTCCAACACTCAGCAATCAATTTTTCCTCTCCAGTGAGGAAAATATCATCAACATATAGAACCAGTATCAGAGGCAGGTTCTCCACTACTTTGAAGTACAAGTTGGAATCTGCATCACTTTTCAAGAAACCCATTTTTGGAAGGTAACTAACTATTCTGGTGTACCAAACTCGCGGAGCTTATTTTAACCCATACAGGTCTTTCTTCAACTTCCAAACATGAGATTCCTTCCCATGTATCACAAAACCATCAGGCTTCTCAATGTAAACTTCTTCTGCAATATCACCATTGAGGAAGGCAAACTTCACATCCATCTGGTGAAGCTTCCAGCCTAATACTGATGCAAGTGAAATAATAGATCTCATAGTAGTATACCTGGACACTAGAGCAAAATTATCCTCGTAGTCAATGCCCTCTTTTTGAGAGAATCCTTGAGAAACAAATCTGGATTTGAATTTGCCACGATGCCATCTGCTACATGATTTATCTTGTAAAGCCATCTGGAAGTAACAACTAACTTCCTCTCAGGTCTGGGAACAGTATCCAAAACATCATTCTTCAGGATAGAATGATACTCTTCTATCATAGAGTCTTTCCATACTTGTTGCTCTGCAGCCTCTTCATAAGATGAAGACTCAGAGTCACTGATGTTGTTGATCAATGCAACATGTCCTAAATATCTATCAGGATACATGCACTTTCTAGAAGTTCCCACTGGTGCTCCATGCTTCTCAGCATCTCTCAATATATCATGACACCATGCTTCCCTCCTCTTTGTAGGAGGTTCATTAACCAGTTCAATTGGTTCATCAATGGAAGGTAACTCTGTAGGCTCTGCTGGATTCTCCCTCTGAATCTCAGAAAGGGAAGAATCATTCTCATGATTTTCCGAAATAGGAATCTTGGTCTCCTCTGTCTCTGTATCACATTCAATCTCTTTTGACTGCTTGAATGTTGCCTCCTCATGGAAATTCACATCCTGACTTACCTCAACATGTCTTTCATCAGATACATAGATTCTGAATGCTTTGGAGGTCTCACTGTAGCCAACAAAAGTTCCCTCCTTTCCAGAAGGTTCCATCTTGGTTCTCTTTTCTTTTGGAATGTGAATATACACAGGACATCCAAAAATCTGAAGATGTGATATGTCTGGTTTTTCACCAATGAACACCTCTTCAGGTGGTTTCTCATCAAGAACTGCATGCAGACTTCTATTTTGAATGTACACTATTGTACTAGTAGCATTTACCCATAAATAAGCAGAAATATCCTAATCATGTAACATGGCTTTTGCAGCCTCACAAATAGTTCTATTCTTTCTCTCTGCAACCCCATTCTGTTGTGGGTTGTAAGGAACTGTTAGTGGTCTACATATACCTGCATCACTACAAAACTCATTAAATCCATTTGATTCAAACTCTCCTCCATTATCATACCTTAGGGCATGGATATGCCTACTTGTCTGGTTTTCTACTAGGATTTAAATTCTTGGAATTTACAGAAGGTTTCACTTTTGGCTTTCATGAAGTAAATCCAAGCCTTACGAGAGAAATAATCAATGAATAAAACATAGTAAAGGTACCCATTGAGGGAAGGGATAGACATCGGTCCACACAGATATGAATGTACTAAGTCAAGGATGCCTTTAGATATAGTATGGCTGCTAGGAAATTTCTTTTTAACATTCTTTCCTAAAGCACAACCTCGATAGATATAATCATGAACATAATTGAAACTAGGCATAACTTTCACCATTCACTGTAAACTAGGAAGTGCTCTGAAGTGGAGATGTCTGAGTCTCCTATGCCAAAGATGGCATGGGCTGATAGTATGATGTACCATGTATGAAATAATCTTTCCTGGCACCTTGTAGAGTCCTCCTTCTCGAACTCTGAAAATAACACCAGTATCAAGGTTTTGGTTCTTCAACCATAAGTATACTTGATTCTCCATGAATATCACACGGAAGCCTTTATCTTCAAGGACAGAAACAAAGAGTATATTTTTCTTCAATCTAGGAACATACAAAATGTCATCCATATGTAGCATGTCTCCTAAATTTAACTAGAATGATGTGAATCAAATTCCTAGGATTGAATATGTAGAATTGTCTCCCAATTCTACCATGCATGAGAATTGCTTTTCCTTTAGATTGGAGAGTGCACCCTTGTACCCTGACATGTTCTTGGAAGCACCACTATCGATCATCCATGTCTCTTCTCCTATGATGATGGATCCGACAAAGCAAAGACAAAATAATATTCTATTCTAGTCTCTTTTTCTTCGGGTGTAATCTCGTGTGAAATTTCTTCTACTGCAGTGGAGGCATGAAACTTTCCTTCATCCTTCTTCCTTTTATTGCATTCTCTTGCAAAGTGACCTTTATTTCCATAGTAGTAGCATTTAAAATTTGATTTTTCAAATTTCTTTGTAATCTCTTTCTTCTTTGAATGAAACTATTTCTTGGGAGCGAAAGGTTTCCTCCCTTTCTTAGTCCTAGCCATGAGAGCTAGATTCTCTTGTTTAGTGTGCACTGCTTTGTTCTGGATGCACCCTTCTTCTTGAATGCAATCATGTGAGATTCTTTCAAAATTGGGATTCTCTTCTCTTCCATTTACCACAGTAAGAAAGGTCTCCCATGAGGCAGGGATCTCATCAATGGTTGTTTGAAGAAGATCATCCTCATATGTCTCCACACTGATGATTGCTAGTTGATCCTTCACTTGTGAAATCTTTGTGAAGAAAGATTCCACAGTCTCATCCTTCTCCATATTCATGTTGCACAACTTGTTCTTATAAGCCATCTTTTGAGTATGATCCTTCTTCTCATAGAGATTTTTGAGTGTGTCAAAACACTCCTTTGTTGTCTTCAATAGAGTGATCGTCGACATGAGATTTTCCTTCATGGAGTCATATATGATCCGCTTTTCCTTTGCTTGATTATTTTTTAAATTTTTCCTTCCTACATTTGTAGTGGGATCTTCGATCACAGAGGTCACAAAAGAGTCTAGATCATGCTCTTCTAGAATATTGAACACCCTCGCCTTCCATATATTGAAATTGGATGTTCCTTCGAGTCTATCTTCTGGTCGGACGGATATAGAAGCCATTGCTTCATGCTCTTGCTCAATGCTTCAAGATCTGCAGAGGCTTAGAGTGTTTGCACAAAACTAAGCTTATTCACGCCCTTGCTTTGATACCATGTTAGTGATTGAGCAAAATATGAAGAAACTTGAACTTTAAAACTTTAATCCATAATAGCAGTGCATATAAATCACATCAATAATTCAAAGATATAAATCAAACCATAGAACATAGGATATACCCTAGGAAAACCCTCCATTGATTCGAAGGATGAAAAACCCAGCAAATGATCTCCGAGTATGATATATTAGTAGCAGAGAATGATTACAACACAATAGCAGATTGCTTTCATCGAGAGCACCAGAGAGAGGAGATCGAATGGATCCTTGTATCTAACATGCCAAGTGCATAACACTTTAATAACAAGTCAAATTAGGTTTTACAACAAAAATAGAATGGTTGCATGTAGCAACAACTTGTTAGCACTTAGAACACTGATCCATATTTAATCATGCACCCCATATTGATCTGGTGTCAGGCTGGTACTCCATAATTATCTTCCACATGAAGATATGAGACTTCCATTAATTAACTAACTCTAACTGAGTAGTTAACTGAGTTGAACTGAATGTAACTGAGTTGAATTGAATGTAACTAAGTTGAACTGAATGTAACTAAACAGAACTGAATGTAACTAAACAGAATTGAATGTAACTGAATGTAACTGAATATAACTAAACAGAACTGAATGTAACATAATAGAACTGAATGTAACTGAACAAAACTAGTGCATCTCCATCAGTGTTTATTTCCAATAACCATTTTCATAAATTAAGGATTTGAACCCATAATTAATTGAACTTGTTTACCATAACTGCAATTCAAATTCTCTCTCTATCTCTATGCTTATATTAAGTATATATGCATGGTCCATGTGTGTTTTCATTAATTAATTATATCATACTCATAAGATCATTTTTTAACCTATGATCATATGTATTGCCCCATGTCATATATTCATATGCTAAAGTAAATCACTGTAGGGGTAGCTAATCCCTAAAGGGGACTTGTAGCACATGTTGACCATGACTAGCCATATATCACATAGTATATCTACTTTACATCGTAAAGTACACCACCTCACAACATGAGGATATTCGCAAGACTACACAAGCCTGCTGTCCACCTCAATCATATGAGGATATCCATAGGACTACACAAGCCTACTGTCCACCTCAATCATATGAGGATATTCATAGGACTGCACAAGCCTACTGTCGACCTCAATCATATGAGGATATTCATAGGAATACACAATCCTACTTTTTACCTCAATCATATGAGGATATTCGTAGGACTACACAAGCCTACCATATTTATATTACAAGACTGGATAATGATTCCCAATGCTGTAATATCAACATTAATCACAAACACCTAAAGTCCAATCTAGAACACAAGAAATCCAAAAAACACACTACTAGAAAATTCCTAAGTAACCAAACCATGCAGAAAGATATACCTTCCAAAGGAATATCTGGAATGATGAGGGCCCAGAACAAACCAATGAAGGGTTGAAGAATAGTTACCCGGGGTCTTGATACAATTTCTCTAGGGAAATCATTTGAATCACCAATTTCTTTTCCAAATATTTTCACGGGGTTTCCTCCCATGTTTGTCCTAGGTACAGTGGAAATATCCAGGTTCCACCATCACTTATGTAAGAATCTTATTTTTCAAGATACTATGGATACCAATCCTACAAAGAGGGTCCATCGAAATAGTCTTCAGACCAACTGAGGTGCATGGGCAGGGTAACAAAGCCTGAAACTCAAACAGTATCGGCACCACACATGGTCTAAGGTCGTACTGAGTGAATCCCTAAACACATAATAACTTTGGTGTATGCTAAACTGAGTATTGGAGGGGTATCTCTACAACCCAATCTCACACGACCTCATGCTTGAGTCCCGTGTGAGAGGAGCTTTCTAGTTCACTTATTTGTAAGTTTGGATTTTCTAGAAGAATATCCATTAAGTCTAAGTTTGATGGTTTTGGGTAGTTTAAGGATGAACCCTAACCCAAAACCCTAACTTAAGCTAGTATGTGTCGTCCCTAAAAATAAAACTTTACTAAATAATTTTATATTATAATCATTCTTTTTAGATGTTGTTAATTAATCAGGGGTAAATGGTCGTGAACCTGATGGAAAATTTGACTCAACAACAAAGAAAAAGATACATGATGTAATGCATTTCAGAATTGATGTTGTCACTTATTTTTTCATTTTTCAAAATTAATGAAATTACTTACTTAACTTTGGAAATAAATATTCTTTTTCTTTTTTGAAAATTAAAAAACTATGCAGATGCACCTACCTAATGCATCTATACTAGAATGCACATAGTTTTCATTTTGTTTTTATTTTCTTTTGAAAAATGAAATAAGAAATAGGAAACTATGCACAATATGTAAGTCAGATATAAAATTGTGTATAAAGCATACTCAGAATCTATGATCTCATAAAAAAAAACTTCAACCAACTCAATAAGTTCGACAATAACCAACCTTGACAAAACTACAAAGTCGTTCAAACTTGGGAAAGAAAGGTCAAGTGAATCATTAAGAGAAAAGAAAACAAGTTGAGTCAGAAATCAACAGTAGTTGAGATACAGAGACTCCAATTATGCTCAATCCAAGCATAAACAAGCCGATGAGACCTAAATCGGGTCTTTTACAAACATTCACTCCAACCAACTAAAAGAGGCTTACAAATCATCCAAACAAGGACAAAAGACTAGTAACAGACCAGTAAAGCTCCAGGAAAAGTCTTGAAATTCTCAAAAGTTCAAAAGAAAACTAGAAAGAACCAAACCCTAGCTTACAAAATCCAAGATACAAGAAATACACGTCTGTGCAGTAGTATAACAACACATAATACACGATTGTACAGTATAAAAATTGTGTATTCTGAAGAAAATACATGGGTGCAAGTAGCCTGCACTCACATATTCTTCCAAAAAAATTCAAAAAAGAGAAAAACAGACTCAGAAAATATAAGAACTTGGGTTGGACTTGAATGGATACTACTTTTTCAAGCCAGAAATAGGACAAAAAACTAACAAGCTGGAAGAAAAAACTACAAAAAAGAGACCCTAAAGCAAAGGTAACTCTCTAGCGGAGTTTTCAGTTATGTTGTTAAAGAATTTATCCTATGCATGGAGTTGAGTCCACCAACATACTAGAGGTTCTACAGACCGACATACAAGGTTCTACAACTATATAATAAAACAAAAGTTCAAGGATTAGGAGGATGCATACCTTATTTCGAAGGTTGATCCTAGCTTTGACTTCTCTCCAAATGTTCCTTATATCTAATGCTCTGATACGTGCAAAAATTAAACTACCTTTCTCAAATCACCTTAAGCTATCATAAAATCATAGATATGAACATATATTGAGATTTAAACCTAAAACAAAAACGTAATCAAGATCATTACTCATTAAGAACTAAAACATGCATAACACAGATATCGAAGAAAATAGATTTCTTTATAAATGAATTTCTTGGAAAAAACACATATACCTCTATCTGATATTACTTCCTTGAAACCTGGTTCTGATCCCTCTTTCTTCTCTTCTCCAAAATAAATCCTCCGGCATAACTTTGTTTCCAAAATGGTCCCCCTTTCCTCTAACCCCTCTCCTCTTTTTATTGTCCATTAGGAGGAGGACTTATGAGGTTAAGGTAGTTAAGGGAGTTGGGTTGGTTTCCAAATCAACCCCAATCACCTCGTGATTAGTTTAGTTTTTATTTTTTAGTATTTTTTATGGAATACATGAGAGAAATAAGAGAAACTTGTGTATCCTAAAGGAAAATCGCATATGCAACTTTTGGGGGATAATATGCGGGTTGACTGTAAGAAACTCACATATAATACACAGGTTGTCAATACGAAAGTCACTTATATGTCTAAACTCATAACCAAAATATTTTTAATACTGGAGTAAACATCATGTACTTTAGGTCAGAACTTGTTATAGTGATAAGGCTCTTCAATCCCACTTGTCCTTTTTTGTGGCAACACATTGAGTATCATCACTTAGGTGGGGAAGTGCCATTTTGAGGTATAACAATCCTCCTCTCTTCATTCTTCATCTTCAAATGGATCCTGATGATGAGTGGATATTCGACTCGAAACATATTGATAATATTTATTTAACCGCACAGTGAATTCCAAAAAGCTCGACACTATGGCATATTATGACAATCAAAGTATGATACAAGTTGTCGAGAATCTTATTTCACACAATGAGATGAATGATGTGGAGATTCATACGCATTATTAGATGAAGCTCACAAAATGTCATGAATCTTTTCTATTATAGGACAAATGAACATGTTACTAATATCTTTGCAAATCCTCTTTCAAAAGCTAACTTTGTGAAATTTTAGGCCATTCTTGATCTTTAGGAAGCGATACTTATGGGGGGTGTACAAAAGTAGCTTCACTTCATGAGTCTCTATAGTATTGTGTTGATGGGTGGGTGTTGGAATAGTAGGATATGTATGTTTTTCACACCTCTAGATCTTGTTGATACAACTAATTGAATAAAAGGCCAAATTAGTGGTCCATTAAGAGACCAACCAGATGTTCCTCTAAGATACCATTTTGATTGATGACTGAAAATTTGATTTATTGGGTTGTTAGAATAGAACAATCAATTAGTGCATAGAACATGGTAGCAATCAAAGACTTTGTTATCCACCCTAACCAATATATGTGAACCTCATTTTCCTCACTCTCAAGGGTTTAGTTACATCTTGGATCTATATAATATGGTCCTATGGGTTAATATAACTTTACCATGAAATATAAAAAAACAAGTGAGTATGTGATATGCATGATAAGTTATGCTCACATGTGCTTAAGTGTTGTAACAACGTCTTTAGACACCACCTCTCTAATGGAATGTTAGCTCTTTAATATACCTAATCCTCCAATTCTTTAAATTATAGCTAGGTCAACTTCAATATTCTTTAACCTTCCAATTGGGAAAATAGGATACTAATTATCCAATCACAACCAGAAAGGGGGCTACATTAACCTATTATTTCCCATCGTCTCCTAGGATTTTTTTCTATAAAATATTAACACTAGAACTTAAATTTAATGTAGTGAACCAACCCGGTTTAGACTACACAACCAAAATACTTGGAATATTATAAAGAAATTCATCTGGATAAAATAATAATTGAGTAAGAATATAATATATGAGATAAGATATGCTGAAATTTATGATGAAAGTGTGCCAATTATATAGATGACTTAGGGAAAACATGGTGACCATCCATTAAAGGATGCATCCCTTATATAATTAATGACTATGCATTATTATTATTTATGACTATTATCACTTAATGTTATATATATATAGATAGATATATGTTGTTTATTACATTGCCTTCCTCTTCAGAAATTCTTTGTCCTCAAAGCATATTGACGAAAAAGCTTCTACATAATAAATATTTGCTTGTATTGTCATCGCATCTTTATTTATTCTATCGTAGTTGACTATATGAACCTCTGAGTGATGATGTAATGCCCCCAGGCGCTATACAGCCACATGAAAACCATCGACAATCAAACAATGCAATGAAACTCGAAAACGGGATACAAAATTTCTCAAGAATGAAAAATAAATTCCAATCAAGAATTTGCCATGAGCCATAATAGACTCAATACAGCGAAAACGTGAAACTTAAAACACAACTCGATTAGCCTAATCAATCCTTAAACAAGGATTAAAACTCATTAGTCCATAATTGATATGCCAAAGCATATCTCAAATAATTAGTCACCAAATTGAAACCTTAAAAATGATTAATAAAGATTAATTAATCCTAAACAGGTTTAATCACCCATTAAAAACACTTGAAAACATCCTCGGCAACTTAATCTGTCATCTTCACTAAAACTATCAATCCTGACTCTTTCGACTTATTATCAAGAATATCGCACATTCTGCAAACAAAAGTTGTTCCTCTAGTCTGAATGGTTCATATCCAGAACAAATGAGTCACAACTAGGTCGGAAGACTTCCCCTAGAATCTATGGACGCATGGAATAATATCTTTGATGGAAGACCTACATAAACACATAAAAACACAGGACAACATCAAAGATACTAAAAAACTATCCATAGATCCATATCAATGACTAAGGAATCTAAAAATACACATGTGAGATTATAACACAACAAATATATGGGAAAGGAACCAACTTTTCATTAATAGATGAATGAAAGATCTTACAACCTTTCACCTTAGTGTCAATGCACTCCACAAGACTAACATCTTATCCCCGATAGCTCCAACTTGCTCCTCTATGCTCTCTAATGGATTAGGCTAGAATGTTAATTCAACAACATAACTTTACTCTTTTCTTCTCTCCCCAACCATGGAGTATGAGCCTGGTTTTATAGGGCTCAAAGGGATAGGAATAGTTGAGAAATAGGTGGGTGAGCTGGCCATGAGATCCCCAAAACATGGATCTCAAGCTTAACTGACCCAAGTGAGTAGGGATAAGGCTAACCACGAACCTTTTGTTCTAGAATCTTCATGAAACCTCCTTTTTTCACTTTTTACCAAGGGCACTGCTTATACTCCCTTATGACAGAGCAGTGCAAGGTGAGAACTGCACCAAAACCAAAGGTCAAAGGTGGTGGCACCACATGTCTTCCAAATGACTAGGTGGTGTTGTATAAGGTACAGCTTATAAGCTTAAGGGTAAGAGAGGTGTTGGAGTTTTATATGTAGAATCAACATATAGAGCATTGTTTTCACTTCAAGTTTGGGATTTGAGGGAAAATAGAGATGTTAGAGATATTATCACATGTTGGTGATATGATTTGGGTATAACAGAATGCCCCCCAAAGCATGAGGCTAGAGGGATACAATAGGCGGGAGCTTTGATAGAGAAAATTATCACTTCGAGGTAAGAACCAGCTTGATCCAAGAGTATCATCAAGTAGGCATCTGCAATACATCAATACTTTGACTCATGAGTAAATGTAACCTCATCATGGCTGCAGACCAATACAAGGTAGATCCATGAGAGGAATAAACAAGCATGGCTACTAGAATACAACATAGATCCATGTGATAGAGGACTCAAACTTGGACATAGCTACTAGATATACAATGTAGATCTATGTCATACAGATGCAAATTTGAGCATAGCCACAACCATAGAAATGTGGATCCATGCTAGTACTTCATACAATACACTCCGTCGCAACCTGAGGAAAAATCTATGAGTGCTTTAACAAATACCCAGGGTCTTCGTCTCGTCTTCCACAAAGTACAATTCTATTTATGTGATTACAATGTTTTGAAGTCGAACATGGTACAAACCACTTGATTATCAGCTAATGATGTGAACCATTACCAAGTGCGAGGGAGATCACCATTGATGCCAATGATTCCCAAGGTACCCTAGTACAATCTACTGAGTGTGAATAGATGTTTTGATGTCAAACACCCAGTGAAATCTCTTGATAAGAGGTCAATGATGCAAACCCATGTCAAGAGCGAGAGAATCTATCATTGAGGCATACAGATCTCAAGGTACTAAACTTATTTCTAAGACTATTTCTCGGATGATGAGCTGATGTTGACAAGAATAGTCTCGTCAAAGGAGGGCCATGATGAATCCCACATTGATGACACAAAACTCAAAAAAACGTTTTGGAATGTTGTAGATAATGTAACCATAGGACTGACTCAAAGTACTAACTCAAAGGTTGTTTTAACTGCAAAGGTAAACTTCTTTCTTGCTTTAAATGCTTTTATCATTGGGCAACATGAAAAAATCCTTGGCTGCATGACTAGACCAAACGGACACACAATACGATAGTGGACAATGCATTCTTTTAAAAGGCTCAAAGGAGTGACATGACTCATGAAAGTGGATCGACTTGTAAGTCAACTGAATACCCAATTGACTGAATGATATGTAGACAAGTTCCATGTTTAAAGGTGACAAACAACTGCCATTTGATTTCACAAAATGATTCCCTTCCCTTAATTCCCCCGTCATGATCGATGAGTGCCTATTTTCATTTTTACGAGTCCAAAGAGGGTAACAAACACTCGTTTTAGCTCGTCCGAAGACAAGTTCATTCTCATACATTTTATGAACCTGAGAAAGGAGGGGTTCATTCCCTAAAAGGGTCTCTCAATGTTTAGTTGAACGAGTCCAATGAAAGAAAACTCGATATCGTTCATGTTTAGAGAGTCTGAATAAAGACAAAAGAAAACTCCAAAGGGTTCTTTTTCGTATGATTTAGTCTCCAGGGGCTGAAAAAGTGTAAAATAATACCCGAGAGAACTCTTCCAGTCATGATTGGCTGGAGCGTTCCTTTTTCGTAAATATTCTATCCAAACCGAAAAAGATATAACATGTTGTCAAAGAGACGACCCTTCAAATACTTGTACGAGTATGAAGAAGACAAGTACTCGACAATCTTTTCATACTTAGGGAGTCTGAAAAGAGCTTAAAGGAGACTCCATTAGGTTTCTTTTTCACGATGAGAAGTTTTACAAGCCTAAAAAGAATCAGAAAGAGACTCAAAACTTTGATAATGAGTTCTAAGAGCATGACCAAAGTGTCGAAACAAACGCTTGGGGATTTTTTCCGTTTTATGGAAGTACGAAAAAGTCAAAAACAAACTCCCCATAGACTTTATTGTTCCCGTTTTTACTCCTGTAGGACTCAAAAATTATCATTAATCTCTCAAAAAATGACTTTAGTGAACTATAGAAATGGGTGTTTATATAATAATGATTTTTGAAATATCAACATAACACATAGAAACCCTAAAAATATATATAAAAGTAATTTGAATGGTAAAAATCAAATCATTTTACTATTTACCACTTGGTGAGAGTATCTTGGAGAAAATTGAGCTAGATCTTCAGTCAGTGATTCCAGAAGATTCCATCGTCTAATTCGAGCGCCATCAGAGCCAGGTAAATGTCTAAACCCTAGCCTTTCCTTTTAATGCATTCATTTTTTATTTTGGGGATTTTTTGGAGGTTTTTAGGGAAGTTTTAGGCAAGCCCCAAAACCAAAATACGGGAACTACTCCTGCCCCTTATGGGACAGGCATTGCTTGATAAGAACCATGCATGTTCCTCTACACTCAGGCAGTGCGACCGCTCTGTGCAAATAGCGTTAAGGCGGTGCCGACTGTGAGTGGGGAAACTTGAATGGGAAAGCAAAAATAGGAGCTTTTCAATGATTTTGGTGATTGATTATGTTTTTAATTATCCCATTGATTGTTTTTGGTAGGTTCTAACCGATCAAAAATGGTTATATGGAAAGAACGAAAACATGACGATGATGATGCCTTTGTCAAGAGAAATGCGGGGTGCATAGCTGCACTGAGGGACTGTGGCCTCCTAAAATTCATTCACACTCCTAGCATGGTGTCCCATGAATGCTTGTTGGAGTATATCCTTCATATGTGGAACCCGAAGCAGCAATATTTTGAGGTGGGATCCCATGTGCTGACTATTGAGGTAGAGGATGTCTACTTTTTGACAGGATTATCTAGACAAGGTGCTCCTATTTCACTGATAAGTTCCTGTGGAGGGGACATAACCACCCTGGATTTAATCAACCATTATTACATACCTGGTACTGAATGTCTGGGAAGAAAATTCCCATTAAGGCAGTGGTGGACGATCCTCTTCGTACAATTATTTTCACTATGCAGAGGTTGGCTGGGAGCCAAGGACCTCATCAGGATTCCAGAGCACACATGCTATATGCTATAGAGGCCATGGCACCTATTGTATTTAACTGGGAAAAAGCATTACTTTCAATCTTCAAGGACCAGCTAACCAAGTGTCGGCAAGGAGAGTTGAAACAGTTCAGTTATGGATCCATCTTAGCTTGTTTCTTCTTTGAGCGGGTCCCTCATCTGAGGCCCCAAGTGGTATTTATTGAGCTAAGGGAAAGAGACCCTTGTATGATGAGGTGGGTTAGAATCATGGCCCGAATGGGAGCAGGCAGGAGCAAAGTGAAGTTTGGGGCTCCATTTTTCCGCTGGCTGAATGACCAAATCCTCATGATTGAGGATTAGGCGTATGCGGGTACTGACTGCAAGGGTGACCCTGACCTACCACTTCCACCTAGTGCATAGTGGGGAGACATTGGTAAGAAACAAAACCCTAAAATGGAAATTTTTGTTTTTGTATTTTAATGTTTTTTATTTTTTATGTGTAGTAACAAGACCTAAATATCTTCATGCAGATGTTGGAGTAGCACGACCCGGGGGATCTTCCCCACTGGACAAGCGAGCGGAAGATCAGTTTGTTCAATGGGGTGATGACCCAATGGGAGAGTTAGAGGAAAACCTGGAAAGGTTGACTCTAGATATACCTAATGCATCGATCGATGACCTCCCCATGGGGTATCAGAGGCACACTGTAGGCATGCTAGGCCGCTTTAGCCGAATGCTATGCAGAGTAGTACCAGCTTTGATATATTATCATGAGCATCACTAAATAGTCCTACATTATGTATTACTGAAATGTGATATAGCTTCAGGATTTTGTATGGTTTTGTATTGCTTGAAATCCAGAGTGCTTCAGATGAGGTCTCGTGACCTATTTTTTTTTAAACATTATATATATACATACTTTTATTTTCGGTGTTTATATGCTCCAAACGGAAAATGTATTTACTTGAGTTTTACGTGTTATCTACTATTTATTTACAATATGATGAACCATGTTTGATTTTCAAGTTATGTGTGAGCAATATACCAGTCTAGGATATAATTTTCTAACAAATCAGTAACTGCATTGTCTGACCTAGGGATATGCCTATAAGTAATTACTTCAAATGACCTTTCCAACAAAAATACTCTCCAAAAGATATGGAGAAGCATCGGGTTCTTAATGGTATAGACATGGTTCAAATGAAAAACCACCAATTACGAGTCCATGAAAACTACCAAGTCACAAATGTCTCGGGATGCAGCCTCAGTCAATAGACCTGTGACTTCCTGATACTCGACAATATTGTTGGTAGCTGGATCATTACAAACTGCTCCTGAACTGACCAAATCATGAGCTGGGGAATAGAGAACCTAAGCATCCAAAGCAAGGTTCAAAGTATGGAGGCAAGCACCATCAGTGAAGCCATAAAAATCCATCTATTCTGCACAACCAAAACATGGTATAAACAGTTTGGACACTAAACTCAAAACCATATTGAAAATACTAAAACACACTGAAAAAGTCAAACAATGTACATATATACAAGGTACCATACATGAATGATCTAGTCATAGTACCTATTCAAGTACAACCCATTGCAAGGTTTCCCGAAGGGGATTCCATCATAGTCCACGAGCTCATAAGCCCCTTTCTCTAAAACTTTGGAAATGATAAAGGGACCGTACCACATTGATTCGAACTTCTCTTTCCCTAGTTTGTCATGTCTCTGATCGTAGGTCATAACTAGGTCACCTTCATTAAAAATATGAGGTTGGATAGATTTGTCATACTACGCCTTGACGCGTTTCTTATGTGCCTCATTAACTAAGGCAGCATCTCGTCTAGTTTTGTCAATATTGTTCAGGTATAGGAATATTTATTCCTCGATAGAAGTATCTGGGAGAAGTTCAACGGCAAGTTTCAAAGATGGAATATGACACTGAATAGGCAAGACAGCTTCTAGTCTGTAAACTAACTGGAAGGGTGTAAAACTAGTAGTTGTTTTTACTGAAGTCCTATAAACCCAAAGAGCGGAGAAGAGGATGTGGTTCCACTTGGATTTGTGATATCCAACCATCCGTCGCAACATGGTTTTTAAAACTTTATTAATGGCCTCAAATTGACCATTAGCTTGCGGATAATAGGGTGTTGAGTTTTCATGACAAAAACCCAAATTTGCACTCAGTTCTTCCATCATCTGATTCCAGAAATGTGATCCGTGATCAGTAACTATAAACTGTGGGACTCTGAATAATGCTATCATGTGATTGAACATAAAGAGGGCAGAAGTCTTACCATCCTATGCATATGTAGGCATAGCCTCATCCCATTTCATAAAATAATCAACGGCTATGATGATGTAACCATGCCCCCTGGCTGAGGTAGGCTTACAATGCATAAAGTCAATTCCCCATTTGGAAAAAGGGCCAACAGAAATGACGGGGTGAAATGGAGCAGGGTGGGTGCGCTGTTTTGGATAGAAATGTTGGCAGGGTGGGAATTTATTAATAGCCTCATGAAAATATTTAAATACTAAAGGCCAGAAATAGCCAGCACGAAGGATTTTCTGGGCTGTAGCCATCCCAGAGAGATGACTGTCACATGCTCTAGAGTGGCAGTCATTTAGAACTTGTTCAGCCTCTTCATGAGTAAGGCATTGTCGAATAATGGAATCGATACCGCACCTATACAAAGTATCATTTAGGATAAGGTAGTATTTTGCGTGGTGGCGGATACAGGGACGATCGTCATAGGATAGAGTGGGATGAAATTTCTGTGTATGGAGATAAATGATTAAATCTCCATACCATGGATTAGTAGTGCTTATCAGGAATAGAAATTCATCTGGGAATGAATCACTGGGCTCAGAATCCATCGAAGCAAAGGGAAGATCACACATCAGCTCAGCAAAGACAAAGGATTTATTTGACGTGGCCTTGGAAAACTCAAGTTCAAATTCATGTAGGATGACTATCCATCGGGAATATTTTCCCCCTAGCACCTGACGATTCAATATGTAATACATAGGGTTCTGATCTGCCAATATGGTGGTAGTGCGAAGCAAGATGTAGTGACGAAATTTATGTACATCAATGACTGTGGCCATTGCTAACTTCTCCACATGTGAGTACCGAGTTTCAGAATCTATGAGATTCTTACTAGTGTAATAGATCATGTGCTCTTGACCTTCAAGATTTTCCTACACCAAAACCATTCCAATGGTAGTAGTGGAGGCAGCAATGTATAAGAGAAAATCCTTCGAATAATACTGGGAGTGTATCATGAGTGAATGGGTCAGTGAGTGCTTAATATTATCAAACTTCGCGTTGGGATTGGTCATCCCAAAACAACTAATTGTCCTTCTTGAGGAGACACATATAGCCATATGTTTTCTCTACAAAATTGCAAATGAAACAACGGAGAAAGTTTTCCTTCCCCTGCAAAATTTGGAGTTCAACAAGATTGGTTGGGGAAGGTAGGGATAAAATAGCTTAAATTTTCAATGGATCTATCCGGATGCCATCCTTAGAAACCACAAAACCTAGGAGATGTCTCATTTCAATACAAAAAACACATTTATGTGGATTGAGCCATATATTATAATGACGACATCTCAGAAAAATATCCCTAAGATGACCAGGGTGGTCCTCCCATTGTTGTGAATGAGCTAGGAGGTCGTTAAGGTATGGCTCCACAATATGTTTGACATCATGAAACGCATAGGACATAGCATGCTAAAACATAGCTCCAGCGTTCTTCAGGAAAAATGGTAACTTCCTATACACAAAAGTTCCCCATGGGGAAATAAATGTCATCTTGTGCTGACCAGTGGGAAATATCTCGATCTGATTATAGCTAGAAAAGCCATCCATGAACGAGAAGATGACACTTCCAGCACAGTTGTTGATAATCTGATCGATATGCGAAGTAGGAAAGTTGTCTTTTGGACAAGATTTGTTCAAATCTCTGAAATGGATGCAGACTCTAATGGTTCCCTGTTTTTTATTGACAGGGACAATGTTCCATACCCATTCTGTTAGGGGCACAAGATAAATAAACCCTGCTTTCAGAAGTTTTTCTATTTTGGCTTTGATAGCCACATCCATTAATGGATGGACTTGCCTTAGTTTTTTCCTGATAGGTTTGGCTATCGGATAGGTTTTTATTTCATGAACCACAATAGACGGGTATATCCCAGGCATTTCTTCATAGGACCAAGCAAAAATATCTTGGAATTCCTTGAAAAGTGCTCTGTATGCTTCAGATTATTCTACTGAGAAGTTCTGCCCAACATGAACATGCTCGAGAGTGCCAGGCTTGACCGATATGTTGATTGGATTTGTTTTAGTAATGTTGTAGATATTTCCTTCAGATTCAATGTTCTACAACAATACAGGAGTTTGAGGTGTATGGACCATATCAGTACTAAAAAGAGATGCAAAATCATGGTTTTTCGAACTGGTGTTGGGGAGGAACAAGGATCTGTGATGGTGAATCCTCCCATATGGATTCATTCATACTCATGATCTCCATGATGGAATCTTCTAAAGGAAAATTCTAGGAGAGATAATCCAAAGTAGGAAGAGAGGGTTCTAACCAGTAGGGCAGGTGGTAGGGATTTGAAGCCACCAGATGAATATCATCAGTGTGGTCATCGAAAAGGGATTGGACAATGTTGTACATTGCTTCGTGTAGACTCAATGAGGTTGACTCAAAAAAAAATTCCCTTGGGTTCATAACCAAACAAAGAAATTATATTTATTGTCATTGTTTCTGTGTTAGGAAGAGCTGACGGGAACACCCCCATAAGGGAAGAATCCTTTAGCATTCCTATCCCAATCGACTGGTAAGGAGGAGGGGACTGACATAACATAGGGATGTTATTCTCCATAAGGCTAGCAAAATCCGGCATACAGAAATCAAGCTGATCACTTGTTACAATATTCCCTAGATGTGGAAATTGGAGGGTTCAAAATACCATCGAAGCGACAACAGTCATGGCATAAAACCGATTTCTTCCTCGCATGATATTGTAGTCTAACAGGGAATCCACCACTTCCACTTGAACAAAAACGGTTTTTCCCCCAAGCTTGACCGAAAGTGTTGGTATGAGACCGTTGGGCTGGAAACCTCGTCCATCAAAGGCTTTTAGGTTCGTCGATGATTTCATAAGCTCGGAAGAGCCAAGGGATTTCCAACAAGACAGGGACAAAACTGAAGTTGAAGCTCCTTCGTCTAGGATGGTTCTAAAGAAATTTTCCCCAACTACTTTCATCGTGATTTGAAAAGAGAGTTGGTGAGGTAGCATAGACTTATAGTTCTTGACATTCAAATGAATCAAATTAGTGTTGTCCGGGTCTAAGGATCCTAACGCGGTTAACAGGTTTTTGCGTTGTGTAGTACAACTTTAGAGTACTTCCAAGGTAGACATTGCACATGGTGCCTGAGCAAGATCTTCAACGACATTGTAAAACTGTGCATCTCGGGCATTAGGTTTGAAAACATAATTTCTAAGAGTACTCTTGGGTGGATGCAAAATCATGTTGAGAATAGGTTTCTCAATAGTTAGGGGACAATTAGAAGAGGATGTGGGAGAACCAGTAGGGGGAAATTTTTCTAAAGAAGAATTATCTTATTTTTTATCTGTAGGTTTGTCATAATTCTAAATTCGAGTTTGCAAATTAAGAGTTTATGAGGACATTATGTGAATTTCCTTTGAAGAACTAGAATTTCCCTAATTAGACATGTGGCCTATCAGTTGTTGCTGAGAAGGGAAAGGATCGGTGAGAATTGTTGGCGTAGGGTTAGTTTTCAAAAATTTATTGATTTATTCACGATGGGGACACTCCTTCATGAAGTGATCCCCTCCGCACAATAGACATGGATATTTTTCTTTTCTCTTCCCTTTATCATTCTCATTGGTTGTATACTTCAGGTTCTCTTCTTGGTTTCCAGGTTTCTTGTTTATTCCTTTACCTTTCTTTTTATTATTACCAGATGTTTATGTACTTTGAATAGTATTCACCTCGATGGAAACCTTGGGAGTTAAAGGAGTAGTGGTAGAAGCATTGGGTTGCTTGGAAGTTTTAGCCACTGACGGGGTCTGGATTGAACCAACAACCCCATCGACAAGAATTTATGCAGGTGGCTTAGCCAGGTCCGTGCTAGGACGAGGAGCTTAAGGAAAAAGGTCATACAAAGTTCTGGATTGGGAATATACCAAGTCTAGATACTGAGCGTGATTGATAGCCTGATCTTCGATGACAACACTGCCCATAGCCACATCTCAGGCAATGGGTGGAAACAAAGACTTCGTAAACCAATCAGCTCAGAGTTGGTCCGGGATAGGAGCTTTGATGATCCTTCTCTGCCTTCTCCACTCATGGATATGATCCGATATGTGTGTGGAGGTGTTTTGACGTAGAGAGGTCAAAAGGTCTGTACCTATTTCATAAGGAATGGGTAGCTGAAATATTGTGAGGAAGACAGTTGCCAATGCACTAAAATCCACGTGCGAGTGTCATGGAAGCTCAATATACCACTTCGCGTCTCTACCGGTCAAAGTGCGTTGGAAGAGTCTCAATCGAATAAAATCATCCATCAAGGAGTTCGATGAACACCATAGATGGAAAGTGATAATGTGATTTTTGGGATCATCTCCCTGCTTACCATTGAATTTTGGTATGTCTGATGGCAACTTTATTGGAATAGCAGGCCATGAAGGGTTGTGCTGAATGGGGTCATTAATCAACTTGGACAAATCGGGTAAGTCTAAAGTTGCTAGGAAAGGTAACTGACGATTGGGTTCCACATACTGGTAATATTGATAAGGCATGTAACCACTAGTAGGCCCGTAGGTTGACTGATATACAGGTTATTGAAACGTTTGATGAGATGATGTACTTCCTGAAGATTGACCTCCAAGGTTAGGGCTGCTAGAGCCACCAGGACCATCAGGCCCATTAGGACCATTAGGAGGAGGCCCACCAGGACCTCTAGGACCACCAAGACCGCCAAGGGGAGGGCCACCAGAACCCCCAGGGCCACCAGGACCAATAGGAGGAGGGACACTAGAACCCCCAGGACCACCAGGAGGAGGGCCACTAGAACCTCTAGGACCACCAAGAGGAGGACCTCTATGACCTCCAGGACCACTAGGAGGAGGACCACTAGGACCCCAGGACCTCTGGGAGGAGGACCACCATAAGGTGGTCCTCCGGCACCACCAGCAGTATGAATAGGTATTCCTCCCATCGCCGGAATATAAGTCCAGTTGGGTTGCCCCCATAGTGTAAAAGAATTCCAAGGGTATGGAATTCCATTATAAGACATTCCTATAGGGTTGGGTTGATAATTCATATTTCCTACAAGCATTTGATTTGCTGGATAACCATAACCCCATGAGGGTTGATGAACTATAGGTTGTGCCACCGAGGGCTGACCTGAACTTGAAGGAGGGTTTACCACATTTGTGTTGGAGGGACAGACATATACTATGGATTGTCCTGCAGTAAAGGTTTGCCTATTATTCATAACAATTCCATTAGTGGGTAACGTAGGTCACATCAGGGGTTGCCCCCCGGCGTTAGAAGGTACAGAAACTAATGGAACTGAAGGTTCCCCCCCATCCATAGAAAGTATGGGATGACTAGAGACAAACCTAATACTCAAAGCTACAGGGGCGGAATCAGAGGTTTGACCTGGATTGTGAGAGTTCTCACCATATGTTGGATGATCATCAGAAGAAGGTTTAATTTCAGCTAGAGGACAAGGATCCGTATTACGAGGAATAAGAGCCAAAAGAGGCTCTTTATGAGGTATGGGGGTTGCTAAGATTGTATCTAATATCTGCATTCTCTCTTGAAAATCATGTGCACGATGAATAGATGCTTTTATTTGTCTATACTCTTCTTCACCTAGTGAAGATTGTTCAGGAGAGGGCCTATTTACCCCAAATGAGGCAATGTCCTGCCCCATAGAAGTTCTCCAAAATGGAGCATCTGGGCCATACTTAGGTGGAACAGGACTGTTGGTATGACCTTCCATATGCGGATGAAAGGAAGTATCAACCATAGGAGGCTGTTGAGCCAAGGGATTTATATAATCAGTGAATTGGTCTCCCTTTCTACAACTATATTTTGTTCCTGGTGGGAAGTAGTTGCAACTACTTGGTCGATGGCTTCCATTGGACTTTCTCCTGTACCAAGAGGAAAATCAGGTGGCAAGCCCTAATTCCTTCTGGATTGTCTCAACCGAAACTCAGCTAGATTGGTATCAGTTACTAAGCTAACCTAGGGTATCAAAGCTAATAACACAAAAAAAAACTTTCTCCTACTCAAGCTACAGGCCAACAAGCAAACTTAAATGATAGGAGGAGCTCAAATAGTCGGTCTCTCACCAGGATTGTCAAGTAGGTGCAACTCGCGATATACCACAAGGGTACGTGTGTAGTAATCTACCCAGGTGTTTTTTTTTGGTGTATTGCTCCACACAAGACAGCCAAAGGGTTTTTCTCAGATGGATAGGGTATCCTAGTGGGGTCTCCCGATATATGCAAGGTACGTGGGAGCTCAAATCGATAGTAGTATTGTCTAATGCACAACCGTTCACAAGAGGCCTTCTGATATACAATCGAGTACATGAAGTACCTTTCTATATACCTCAAGGGTATGTGAAAGGCCATTCAATATACCAACGGTACGTGGAATAACCGCGCAATTCTCGAGTTGTAGTGTAGACAAGTAAGGACAGCTCCTACATTTAACGACGCCAGAACATGTCTCTAACCTATCACTCAAATTTATATACAATCTTTAGGCCTAAATCTACCGTTAATTTTAAAGTGGACGGTTAGGTGAATGCATGAGATTTTGACAGAAAAAGTAAAACCATGCAAATATGAAATGCATGTTCATTCACTTTGCCATTCAGATTATGCCTAATTACGGGAAGGAGAGAGATTCTTTTTTCTTTTCAATTTTTGCTTTGAAACCAAAAAATTTCTCAAACAACTCTTGAACCAAGAAATAAAACAAGCAACACACTCCATGTCACATGCCCTAATTTGCAAAAACAATTTAATGATATTTGAGGAACATTGTGTTAAATTTTATGCTAAGTTGTAATTGATGACCCAGTCGGGTCAAGAATATTTAATGTAAATTCAGAATATTTTATTTACAAATAAATAAATGATGAGACAACAGCTTAGGGAAGTTGTTAAAAGAGTGCTTTCTGGTTAGTTGGTGGAGGAGACTAGGTGGAGAGAAAACTGACAAGTGGCAGCATCCTCAAACCACTTCCAACTATTGCAGGTGGCAACTTCCCTATATTTGTGGTCATGATTCCCCAAGAAAGTGGAATCAGAGTAGGTGGCTTATTAAATGAAAACTGACCCAGAAGACCTAGGCATCTCTATAAAATTTCCCATTGAAGAGATTTGAGGCTGCTCATTCTAGAGAGGTGATCATTCAGGGTGAATGAATTTACTCAAGAGAAATTCAATGGAGGGGATTACTGAAGTGTGTTTGAGGGGCTAACTACTGAGACTAAACTAGTTGTAGCTTCTAAGCTGAAGTTCATACTACTGAGAGCATATTTTGATTACTGAGGTAATTGGACTAGTCGGGTGACAAAGGTCTTAAAGTTGTATTCTCCACCCATTTCTCAGCCAAGAAGACTAGGAACAAGCTCGGGGGTCTTGAGGAAGCGTTGTCTGAGTGCTCTCTAGGAGTTTGGTTGGGAGGAACAACCTCCTTAAGCTGTTGTCGTCTTGTAATCAACATGTTCTATTGTATTTGTTTATTGTCTTCAGTGAAATATTTCTTAGTTTTCTACTACATGCATGTTAATATTTTAGGGTTTATGAAGGAATAATAACTGAGTAATGTTGGATTCATTAAAATTATAGATTATATTAGAAATATAAATGAATATATGAAAAGTGAAACAGATAGAATTAAAATTCCCAAACTGTATTTTTCCACACTTGACTCAGGTAGTACTCTAGTACAACTAGGTTGCTTAGGTGAATGAGATGATTCTTTTACTTGAATGAGAACAGTAATTAGATTTTGCTTCATTTGTTTATGAATTTTACTAAATAGCAGTACTAAATATTGTCTGTATTTATTTACTTCAGCTAAACTAAACAAAAAAGTAGGCATGAAAGAGAACAGTAATAATATTATTATAAAAGTAACTCTAGTATTAGTATTCTAATAAAATATAGATATTATGGTTTAACATAAGTAAAGTAAGTAGACTAGCATATAAAAACCATGTAAAAGGAATTTGTAAAACATTTTATAAACATTGAAATTCCAGACACTGTATGTCTTTGTCTAAGACCAAAGGATTCTTCTATAATCCTTTTGAAACTACAAAAAATACTAAAGGATAACTATATCCTAATTTTCAAGTATGCTACATTAAAACCCTAATTATTTCTTAACTAAGAACTAAAAACAAAACTATAAAAATTGTTTAAGAATTATTAAATAAATAGATCTAGCATCAAACTAATAATTGTAAGTAATACTATCATCCATTATCCTATTTTCAAACAGAGTTAAGAGTTCTTTAAGTATAAACAAGGATATTATAAAACTGTAGGGTTATACAGTAATTTAACCCTTAAAAAGCCAAACTCCATAATTAAATATCATCTCATAAACAATGCTTTAAAAATCATTATAATATAGAGTATTAATGAAAACATTACATATGTAAATTATGGACAAAATAAACTAATAATAGTTAACCATTCGCAAATATAAAATCCTTATTTAAGGATAGGCTTATAACCTGTAGAGTCGAAGGGTCGAATCCCAAGCCTGCTATTAAAACTGAGTATGCACAAAAATATTTTATAGTAAACTGTAACAAAATACATTACTGACAGGAGAATGAAAATCCAGCTCACTTTACAACCCCAACTATTTTCACAGTCTTCTATTTACTAAGCTCACTGTAAAACTGAAGTAACAGTAGACAGGGGTCGATAAGCATCTCTAAGCTTAGAGCTGGGATCATTTTAAAACTTAAACAAAAAAAATTACATTGCTTAGGCCACAAGGCTACAACTTCATATAAAAACCATATATACATCACGGCTTCAAGAGCCTGTGTTACCCAGCACAAAGTATCAAGAGGGTTTTAAATAAAACATGGAAATACTTTAAACAAGCTAAAAATCATAACCAACAGAGAAACGAAGCTGTGTATCCACCCACAGGAACCACTTCCAACAACCAAAACCGCATGCAAGAAGAACCCTCAATGGGACCGGGGTTTACCAGATGGAATCCCACAAAAAGACTGATGCATGAGCTTGTTTTTCCACCCATAGTCTGGAGCCGGTAGTAGGATCCTGCAAAACCAAATTAAAACATCATTCAAACTCTGTTTGAATAAATGGTTAAAACCCTAGTAAGGTTAATCAATTGTAAAGAGAAAATAAGATAGGTAAAGCTTACCTGTGAATAGAAAGTCGAAACCAAGAAGAGACAGCCACTCCATATCGATGGTACTAAACCAAAAGGCAAGAACCCTTGAAGTCAGCTCTGCGACAGAGAAAGCAAGGAAACCAACTCAAGTTCACAATGCAAAAGCCATGGGTGAGCAGTTACAGAAGTAAGACCAATACAGGCTTCGAGCTACTTGGGGAAACCAACAACCACTCTCACAGTGTATTCTTCACTTATAGGAGAACCCAAACCATAAACTACAATACCAAATTTTCACATTACAGCATTGCAGGCTAATTGCCCAACGATAAAGGAGGTTGCAAGCCTCTCATGGCCACAAGCTCACAACTCAGCCAACAAGGAGGATAACCCTCAGTCCAAAAATGCAAAGGAGTAGGGTTTGTAGCAATATAAGTCAACCAACGAATGGAGGAGGCCCTGTCCACGTGTCCTTCCAAAAATCTCAACAAGTGTGGGTCGAATTCTTAAGTCAACGCTGCACAAATGTTTTAAAAACCTATCATTGCCAATACCTTATAACATATGATTGCCAATAAATAAAATCATGCCATTGATTATAATATACTAGTTTCATATTATTGCTAATAATAAAAATCATGCCATCGATTATATTATTCCATGGAAACTAGTGTAGTATTGGATTAAAAACTTATAAGAATTGCTGTCCATCGTTTCGACTACATTATAGTAGTTGACAGGTAGGTAATACTACCTTAGAATATAATTAGTTAATTCAATTGTTATAACTTACATACTATTAGGTTATAAGTTAACATAGTTATTATAACTTGAAATAATAATTGTATCATGGTTATAATTTGAATACTATGAACACAACTTGGTTACTAATTGATCCAAGAAGATATTCATCCTTGCAAACAAGTCGAACAAGTTGGGTATTGTTTTAGAACTAGTAAAAGAAAATAGGGTATAGATATGATTTAGTTTATGACTTTTTGTAAACTGGAAAAGCCTTAAAATTTCTTCACACAAAATCTTGATGCTGATAAATGAGGGAGTCTTCAAGAAAACTGAAGACTAACATAATTTGGAGAATTTCTCATAAGAAGCTAATCACACATTGTAAACTTTACAATCAAAAAACATAGGAACATGTTCATGCTTAAAGAGAAGGACACTTGAGTATTGATGTAAAAATAGCTGCAAGATCACTAATCAGTCGAAGTAAACATGAACCAAAACCATGAGCTCTATGCTCACTATGGGAATTTATAAATGACCATGTACTATAAACTTTTAAAATATAATCATCATACGACTGAAGGAACCTTGGTAAGAACTTGCTCTTTTAAAAACATTGATTATGTTATGATGAAAGGTCAATATGGCTTTAGTTATAAATATTGTCATATATTCTGAACAACGAAAGAAATTTACTTTACCTCCTCGAAGACTAGCAGCTTAAATAATCCTTTTCTTATACTAGCATCTTAACATTCTAGGAAAGTAATTTTCTCGACGTAATTTAAATTAAACACCTACATGATATTACTCTTACCTGCTAAACCTATAAGAACCAGCAGTCCATTTGAGTTAGCAGAACGTTAAGTAAGCCCCAATCTCAAACAAGATTTCTCACCTACTTGACAAAAGTAAATCATCAATATATCTAGCAGCAACTAAATGCATAGTCCTCTTTCTAACTCAGTTGAAAATTAAATATGTTAAGTCATTAATAAAATTAACACAGGTGTTTAAGATTACATCCTTTATGTACAATTTTCTTTTATTGAAACAAACCCTTAACTTTTGTTAAACTGTTTCATTTTCCGCTAACCACTAGCAGTTACTAGCTGTGACTTAAGACATTTTATGTCACTTTAAAATTTTTAATTTTTTATGAAATTTTGGGTTATTACACTCCAAACTAATTTTTTGAAAGCAATCAGATGGGATAGAGTCTCTTTTCCTAAAAGAAAAAACAACCAACACTCAATATGCATATGCATTCTTTTTTTTTCAATTTTTCTCTAAAACATGGAAAGATCTAACTTAAACTATTGATGTTTTTTCTTTTGATGAGATAATGATGCAAAAGAGACAAAAGAACAAAGGAATCCTGAAAGTTTACGAAGCTAATCAGAGGTCCAGTGACTTAAGTTCATTAAAAACAATGACTAATCTCAACAAAAAAAATTCTTTTTTAAAGCAAAAAAGAAGTCTCCCACTAACTCTATGAAAAAAAGGAAAACAAGAAAATGATCAAGCAACCTTTCTTTTAGTCTTTATCAACGAAAAAAAAGAGACCTAACTACAAAAACACTTTCAATTATTCCTTTCAAAATCAAAACCAACAAGCATGGAAGCAATTAATAATAAACAATCCTAACCTAACTGTTGTATTTTTCAACCAAACAAGCTCTTACCACCAAAACAAATCCCAACCATGAACACTCAGATTTATCCAAACAAGCCTTGATAGTACAGGGCTGAAAGAAAAATCAAGATCTACTTCTGCAAAAAAACAAAAAACAAGGTCTGGAACAGTGCCTACCTAACACCGCGTTGAAGGGGTCACTGACAGAGCGGTTTTTGAAGCAGAACCGCTTCTTTCTTTCTGAACTCAAGCAGTGGCATCGTGTATTTCCCACAACACATGAGCGGTTCCCTGTAAAAATCCAAGACACAAGGAGAGCAAAAAAATCAAGTTATAAGTTGGAAAAACAATATCAAAATGGATGAATCAACAGTAATACAAAGCATATAAAGTCAAGGTGACTCAGATCTGAAGAGAGCTGATGATTTCAATCCAAAAATTCACTAAGTCAGATGGTATATCTGACTGAAAAGATTAAAGACTGGAGCTTGGACTTGGACAAGTGTTCGAAGTCTAAGGAAGATCAGATCAACTGAAGGTTCTATTCCTCAGTGGAGTTGCCAGATTTGTTATTAGGAATATCACACCTTCTACGGACAGAAGTTGTTCCTTTGGTCTGAATGGTTTAGATCTAGAACAAATGAGTCAAAAATAGGTCGAAAGACTTCCCCTAGAATCTATGGACACTTGGAATAAGATATCTGATGGAATACCTACATAAACACATCGAAACACACGACAACATCAAAGATACCAGAAAACTATCCATAGATCCATATCAGTGACTAAGGAATCTGATAATACACATGTGAGATTATAACACAATAGATATATGGGAAAGGAACCAACTTCGATGCACTCCTTCACAAGACTAACATATCATCCCCGATAGCTCCAACTTACTCCTCTATGCTCTCTAATGGATTAGGCTAGAATGTTAATTCAGCAGCATAACTTTACTCTTTTCTTCTCTCCCCAACCATGGAGTATGGGCCTAGTTTTATAGGGGTTAAAGGGGTAGGAATGGTTGATAAATAGGTGGGTTAGGTGGCCATGAGATCCCCAAAGCATGGATATCGAGCTTAACTAGCCCAAGTGAATAGGGATAAGGCTAGCCTTGAAGCTTTTGTTCTATAAGATTCGTGAAACCTCCTTTTTTCACTTTTTACCAAGGGCACCGCTTATACTCCCTTATGACAGAGCAGTGCAAGGTGAGAACCGCACCAAAAACAAAGGTCAAAGGTGGTGGCACCACCTGTCTTCCAAATGACTCATGCGATGCTATATAAGGTACCGCTTATAAGGTTAAGGGTAAGAGTGGTGCTGGGGTTTTATATGTAGGATCAACATCTAGAACATTGTTTTCACTTCAATTTTGGTATTTGAGGGAAAATAGAGGTGTTAGAGATCTTATCACATGCTGGTGACAAGATTTGTGTATAACAAACTTCCATAAATCCAGGGTTTGGAAGTCAGCATGGAAACACAAAATAAACAAAACTCACCCCTGACTTTCAAAATATGACATCGACACTTAGCCTTCCCAATATTGGAATTCAGAAGTCGACACGTGCAATCAAAACAACAAAAATTCACCTTGATTTCCACATTCTAACGTCGACACTTTCCCTTCCCGATGTTGCAAGTTGAAATTTGGCACACACAACCAAAGAAACAAAAATTCACTCCCGACTTTCGCATTCCAACATTCAAAATGAGCCTTCCCGACATCAAAAGTTGGAATTTGGCACGCACAACCAAAACAACAAAACTTCACTCTTGACTTCCACAATCTGATGTTGGTAATTATGCTTCCCAATGTTAGAACTCAACACGTGCAACCAAAGCAGCAAAATGTCACTCCTGAATTATGCATTTTGACGTTAGCAGTTAGCCTTCCCGACGTCGAAAGTCAGAAGTCAACATGCGCAACAAAAAAAAACAAAACTTCACTCGATACTTAAAAATTTCGATGTCGACACCTAGCCTTCTCGATGTTAGAAGTCAGCACATGCAACCAAAACAAAAAATTTCATTCTCGAATTCTACATTCCAACATTCGCACTTATCCTTCTCAACGTTGGAAGTCAAAAGTCGACACATGCAATCAAAGCAACAAAACTTCACTCCTGACTTCCACATTCTAACATTGGCACCTAGAATTCCTGATGTCAGAAGTCAAAAGTTAGCACATGCAACCAAAGAAACAAAACTTCACTCCTCACTTCCTCATTCCGACGTCGGCACCTAGCCTTCCCATTGGAAGTCAGAAGTTGACACCACGACAATCAACGGTCAAGAATAAAAGTTAGAATCATTAACCAACAACCATGATTTGATCCAAATCCACAGACCAACATATATCCATAATTATAAAATATCTAAGGCAATGAATAGGTAAATAACATAGGTTTTCTGCCATTAACTTGGCATTCAATCTTTGCCACAAATACACACACCAACTTGCAAAAAATCATAAAAAAATTACATGCGAAGATCGAGCAAAGAGACAAAGGAAAAATTGTTGTGGATAAAATGACCTAGGTCATGCCTTAATAATCCAATAACTGACCGATTTTACAGTCCTTCGAGCAATAATCAACCACGATTAACCAAGAACAAATTGATAGCAAACATAATTTAATAATAACATTCCTTATAATTCATGCAATTCACAACAGAACCAAATTGTTCAAGAATATTATTCGACTAATGAAAACATAGTAACATTAGTTAACAAAATTATTCTTTCACATGTTCCTTTTTATGCATATAAACAAGGAAACTGGAAACCAAAACCACGATTCAATTCAACTTCTCAACAACAATAATCCAAACTAGGAAACATAGTGAACATAAGATTTCAAGCCATAAACTTGAAGGCTATGCAAGTCCAAACTAAATCCTAAGTCATGCTATCCATTTTCAATAAATCAGGACAAACTTTAACACATGCATTAGTTTCTTCTTGTACTTATAAACAACTAAGGTAAATGTAAACTTTTCTTTCACTACAATGATTATTTACTTGTTCCAATTCTAATTAAATCTCATGAATACAATAGGCTCTCTGCCCCTTTATTACCAACCTATTAAGATTGGGAAATAAATGGCATGCGTCTTCCATCAAGTCCAATTAGACATGCCTTCAACATCATACAAACTCATAAGCATAGCATAACTTAAAGATTATCACAACACCTCATAGACAGAGGTTTAACAACATTCTAAATGAACATTAATTTTTACCAATTGATTATCATTCTAAATAAAATTCTAATTCCTTAAAAGAACTTCCTTAACCATCCTTTAATAGAGCATATTGCATCCCGTGACCTACATAGCCATTCAACGAGAATTTCATTCATGAAACATCATATTTTATTCAAATTCTAACATACAACATAACAACATGTATAGGAAAGTTTCTCATGCAATAAATTACCTAACTAATTACAAATTGATAATTCATTTAAACACTTATCTAGGAGAAATTAATGGCAATTGGCTTCATGTCATCCATGCTCCACCCAATTGTAGGTCTCTACCCAGCCTATATTATATTGTCATACAAAGACCACCCATGAGATGTGACTTGTAAATTCACCAAGAGACTCTCCCTTCTTCCCAAATCTCTTTCCAACTCAAGAAAGAACATTCATCCCACTCCCAAACACAAGGATCCATAATCAATTTCCAACTCAGGAACTATCATTATACTACACTCCCAAAATCAGAGATCAAGAATCTATTTCCAACTTGGGAAATAGAATTCTTCCACACTCCCAAACACGTGGTTTTAAAACGGGTTTACAGGCATATATGAAGATGGATATGGCCAATTTAGTTCCAAACCACACAATTCCAACTCTAATATCCTTCCAATGGAGCCATAGTGAAACTCATCACTGCTTACTCATTGTTAGGATTATATAATCCTCCCTTGCCCATATATAGTCTATTAGATCATTTTCCTAACTTAGGATTCATTTAATAGAGTTTGGTGCCACTAGTGTGCCATTTGGTGCCACTGGTGCCAATCCCTACACTTTAGGGGCCACTCGGAGTGCCACTAACATCCTCCATCATTTGGTTGTAGTTGGTAGGTAATTATGTTGAGTATTTCTTTAGTTACATTCAGTTAGATCACATCCATTCAGTCTAGCTCTAGTTATGAATGGATGCATGGGGAAGTGGCGCCTTTTTCCACCTACCTTATCAGTTTAACTGGTTTAGACTAGTGTCTCTCATGCAGTGATTTAGACACTCCTAGTTAGACATTCAGTCAGGATTGAGTTGGTAGATTCGAATCTGATCCACATGATTCAAATTCTCCTTTATGTAACACTGTTGTATACTGCTGGAATTAATGAAGATTAATGTTGTAATTTACTGATCAATTCTTATCAATTTTCTCTAAAAAATTTCTTGTTCAATGTACATTTTTCATTCCATTCAACTGCACAATTATACCTTTCAATTGCACTCATTTCTTGTAGATCAATGGTTCAATAATTCAAACACTCAGCACCTAGGATCTCTACTTGAGAAGAGCGGTGCATAATTAACCATTAAAATTTGACCACCACACAACAGTTAAGCATAAGTTAACAAAATTAAACCAAGTTAAGGAATTTGGTTTTCTACAGTTTGGCTCTGGTACACACCACACGCAACGGTTCTCCTCTGTGCACTCTATTCTCATATTACACTCTTACACATTAGAAATGTCATGTTGCAGAGTCACACCATCTTTCTTCCACAATCCCCTACACTCCACAAACTCTGCCCTATTTTTCCTCCAGGCTCAATTCCATCACCCTACATGGAAACTATTCCCCATGTAGAAACGTGTCCATTCACACCAATAATTTTCCCATGTATTCCTCCACTAACCATTCCTAAAACACACTTAGCCGAAATATGTAGGAAAATAAAAGGTAAATAGGGTTTAACACAATATTAGGCTTAACTGAAGGTTAAAGGGTCTCACTAAGGTCATCAGGGTTAACATGATTATTACTTATACCCCTATAGGATATACAACCCCCCTGTCTCTCCTTCCCTTAGTGAAATTACCAGTCCCCTTATCTCTTCAATGTGTTGCCACTACCGAAGCCAGTTTATAATTTTATATTAAAAGTTAAATTTTTACATTATACAACCAAGAGTCTTAACCAGGGACATTACAATTGATAGTTTTTTTGAAATGTAAAGGACTGGTCTATCCTAATTCAACTCTCTGCAGAACGTTGCACTTCCATGATGAACTATTATCATGAGGTTAATTTGCACTAGAATCAATATTTTTCGTTAGTTTTTCCTAACTTAAAGAATATTGATACTGCGATTGTTTAAGATATTTACTTTTATGTTTTGTATGCCGATAATGAGTTCTTATTGTTTGTTCTCCAACATCCTCATATGTTTCTTGTTCAACTGGATCAGCATCTTCTTGAGTTGTGATGTGGATTGGACATGTGTTTATTTCTTTTTCCACAACTTGTATTTTTAATCCTGAGGGTTTTGATGCCTCTTTCTATTTTTGATCTAATTTGTGCTCCAATAACTTATTATCATTCTTAAGCTTCTTGAATTTTTCTTCTTGCAACTTCTCATCATCATTTAACTTCTTAATATGTTCCATCTAATATTGATTATTACTTCTAAAGTGGCAATTCTCTTCTTCTTTTCTAATAATTTTCCTTCGATATTTTCATTAGTTTGTTCTGTCTTCCAACTATTTTTTAACTTCTATATTTTTGTGACTAGAATTTTATTATTATTTCTCAACCAAAAAATCTCATCATTATTGTTCAATATTGTTTTATTGATATTTGGAGTATCTAAATTGTGATCATTTTTAAGGTCGTTGTTTTGTTGATGTAGATCTTTAATTTGTTGTTGAAGATGGTACAACTTTGATTCTTGGCACTCTAATTTCTTTTGGGATTGCATAATTACTTTATCCTTGTCGCTAAGGAGTTTGTTCAAATGTGTTATTTCTCCTTATACTTTACTCTCATCAAGTTTCCTCTTGATAGCTTGATTTTGTAGTTTATGGTTTTCTTTACATCCCTTAATTCATCAATTTGTGCAAACAACGCTTCCATATGATTTTTTTGATCAAAAACATGCTTTTCTTTGAATTCCATTTCAAATTTCTATAATTCAATCGCCATTTGTACTTTTCTATTTTCCTTTCGATAACAAACCAGTTCATCTTCCAAATTTTTTATTTCTAATTGCAATCTAAACTCCATGGATACAAATTTCCACGTCTATTCTTTATTTTATTTATTCGACAATAATTGGGCATAAAGACTGCAAGGAATCCCAATGGAGTCCTTCAAAATAATTATTATTTCAAAGAAAAATAATTATAATTATTACTAGTAATATTATAATACAATATGGAATGTGTGACGTTTAAGATTAAAAAATATAACAATAATATATATTATTATAAATAATAATATTATTATTATATTTTGTTTGAAGAAATAAAGTTACGCTTTTTTTCAAGGAAATAAAATATTATTATTATAATTCTTTTGAATTGGATACTAAGATTTAAAAAATATCATAATAACAATTATTATTAATTAATAATAAGATTATTATAATATATATATATATAGGATTGAATTAGGGTTTTAAAACCCTAGGAAAGGTTGAAATGGCTTGGAGAATAAAGCAAATGGAAGAGGAGATGGATCATGGGAAAGGGTCAAGAGTGAGTGGAAGTGTAGGGTGGATTGGCATAGACTGTTGACAAGGAGAGTATGAGCTTGGAGGAGGAGCAACAACTTATGAGCTGGAGGCATAGCGTGGGAGTGGCATCTACGTATTTAAGGAGCGCACGTTGGTGGTGGTGTGAGGTTGGAGGAGGGAGTTTAAGGGAAGCATGAATGAGTTAAAGCGGTGTAGAGATGGTCGTGGGAGGTTTCAATTAGATGGTGAATGGAAGGAGTAGGGAGGACTCTGAATGAGCTAAGGGACGAAACTTGGAAGGTGTGAGAGATTAGGGGCAATGAATGGGTTGTTGAATGATATTTGAGCAGGAATTGTGAGCAGGGAAGCATAGGAAACTATGGGTGGAGCGTGGTGTGTGAAAAGTGTAGGTGAGAGGAAGTAACAAGTGGAAGGTGTGGAGCATGGGTTGGAGTGGTGGGGTGTGAAGGAATATGGAAGGAACAAACATGTAGGAAGGAATGAGCATGGAGGAATAGTATGGGTGTTGGCTGGAGGGATGCATGTGTTTCGTGGATTGTAGTGAAGGTGAGGTGGATGAGAGGTAGGAAATACATGAGTGGTGGGTGAGAGTAGGACATGTTTCATTTGTAAGAGTAGGGAGGGACTTACGTGTGAAAGATGCAACTACGCAAGGAGGATTGAGGAGTAAGTGTAGGGGTGTAGGAGTAGGGAGTGAAAGAGATCTTGTTATTCAGAAATTTTGAATTAAATGGCCAAGGGCTGATTTGGATAAAAGATCTTGTTAAACCAGAGAAGTTTCAAGGAATGATGGCTAAATGTCAAGATTAGACCTGCTCTAATACCAAATGTAGTGAGACAACTCAATTCAAACTACACACAATCAAAATACTTGGAATATTGTAAAGAAATCCATCCAAATAACATAATAATTTAGTAAGAATATAAGATATGAGATAAGATACGATGACATTTACAATGAGAGTGTGCCAATTATATAGGTGACATAGGTCACACATGGTGACCA
>LPNX010026524.1:88067-126680 GCA_001517045.1 Pseudotsuga menziesii | reverse complement strand
AGAGAGAGAGAGAGAGAGAGAGAGAGAGAGAGAGAGAGATCATCCAACTTAACTTCTGTCCATATATAACTTGCTTGTTAAGTTTTATCCTATGTGCATGTCTTTTAAGGAAGGTGTGTGTTGTCAAGTTCTGGTAGAGCAAACGGTCAAGATAAGTTTCATTCTACAAGGCGGCCCGAGATCAAAACCCGTTACTCCTGGGATGTGACATCTAAATCCAACCATGCTAAGGTTTGGTGCGGCCCAGGACGGGTGCGATCCCCGGGTAATTTTGATGGCTTAGATGCCCCTGGGTTGTGGTTTATCATACCAAAGGCTGGCCCAACAAGTCAAAGGACATTGCAGCAAAAAAAGGAAGGTGTTTGTTTATTGGTATAGTCTCCTCATCCTTGCCATCAACATGTTTTTGGGCCAAGATGTTTTCAACCTCCTAAGAAAATGCTCTTCTTGTAATATCCCATAAAACGATATAAATTAATCAAGAACAATTTCTACCAAAATATATGTCTTCTCTAATAAGCACTACATTCTTCTCCTAATTATAAATCCATAAGAGGACCTTATGCAACTCCCCCTCAAGGTTAACCTAGTAAAGTCTTGGTTGGATAGACATGTGTAACTCCTCCTCTCAACAAAGGGGAATTTGTATGCATAACATTTATCTATCTTGCAACTATTACTCCAAACCTATAGTCATCCTAGTTAAATGGGCTTGTAAGTTGTTCTAAATGTTTTGTTAGCACCATTAGCTAAGTCTCATAAATAGGCTAACTTGAGTGTTGAGCTTGATGCAACTATAGGGGAATCACAATATATCTTGCAATGGACTCTATCCTCATGGATTATTCCAAATCCTCTCTCTAAGTTGTGATTCACTTCTACATAAAGGAAATCCTAGTTAATGGGAGTGGCCCCCCTATCAACCACTCCTTATGTTGTGTCATGGATCTAATAAGTCAATTGAATCATTAGATCTTGAATCCTTAGAGAATGATCCCACACTATTTATGCCACTATCTTCTTGATGTATTTTAGTTTTGCAATACTCTATTGTTCTCATTTCTCCTCGAGGAGTTAAATGATGAATTATTTCTTTTTCAACTCATCTAAATTTAAGCCACCCCAACTAGTGCACTCTTCATGAAGTTCATATACCATTGTAAAGCTCTCCCTTGTAGAGTTACCTGGAAGTCGACAATCTTAAATATTGGGGAGTTTCCCTTGGCATTCCAAATATGATCACTTGGGATCCAATTCCATTGCACGTCTCCACCCCATTCTTGAAAAACATATACAATTTTAAATAATTCGACCCCCCTTGGATTCCCACCATGTTATTATTCTTAGGGATACCCACAAGAATGAAACCCTTCAAATCAGGTTGGACTATAAGGCTCTGAATTTTACTATGGGATGTGTTTCCACTTATGTTATTTAAACCAAAATTTCCTCTACATAATTACAATACATTATGTACTGATAAAAGATACTTATTGCAAGCCACAAAACTAGGGATTATTTCCTATTATATTGGGATTCCACAAGCTTGACCAAATTATTTCCTCTGTTCCACATGGCACAACTGTAAGTGTCCTCATGTTGCATTGATGTTCTTCTATTACTGTAATTTCTACTTAGAAAACTTTCTCATTCCTTTAAACATTCAAAATATATAAAAAGTATAAATCATAAAAGCAAAAACTATGAAAGATGCTATTGTTTAAAATCATTTTTACATCAAAAGAATCCATCCTTTTAACTTGGAATCAAGGCTAGTACCCTTCATGTGGGATTCCAAAAGACTCTGTGTGTTGTAAGGGCTCAAAATACTTAGGCAACAATTTCCCAATTCCACTTATTGGCCTCTCAAGCATGTACAAGTAGTGTCACTTGATGCAAACAACTTTGAGTGCCAAGGCTTATGCTAACGAAGTTCCTAGCTCATTTGCATGCACTTTTACTATTTATGGGTACATAAATGACATGTGTTAATCATCTCCACATGTGTACAATATAGTTGATGCATGCAACCATCAAAACCTCTTCATCATATTCAAAATTGTTTTTGGCCAAGCTACATTGTTTTTTTATGTCTTTTCAAACTTTTTATCATATGTATCATATACCTTTTGTGGGAAATAGTGATATCTACCATTGCAACCACCTCTTCCTCTACCAAATTTTTTCTTATTATATGTTTTCTAATTTTTCTTTTACTTTTAGCCACTATAAGTATGTGTCTTCTCTTAGGACAATTTTATGTAGATTTATTTCAACTTGAATTGCAAATTTCAAACCATTCGCATACCTTGAAACATGTTGGTCTTCATCATCGTTGTGTCCATCCTAAACAAAAATTTCAATTCTTCTATGAATTCTTGTACACTCTAGTCCTAGTGTCTCAAATTTCACATCTACTTAAACAATGAATTACTACTCTAACTTTGATCTTTCTCAATGACCCTTTTGAGCTCTCTCACATTGCACAAAATACCATGTTATAACATGTCCTTTCACTTTGAACTAGCAAACTTCATCCTTATGATGATTAATTGTTGCTAATATATTATATGGAATATATGTTATATATTCTTAATATAGGGGAATATTCCCTTATATAATATGGGAATATGCCCTCTTATAGCCCGAAATATGGGAATATGACAGTAGTTGTAATAATAGTATGTTATATTACAAAATTAATGGCAGGGAATATACGTAATAAAAAAATGTTTGTGGATAATTGCATCTTTTTGAATAGATATTTTTTTAATTTCAAGATTCCTTTCTCAGACTAAAATTCCCAAAGTCATAAATGGAGACTAGTTGCAAATTAGCCCAGGGTAACAAAAAGTTATATAACTTCATCAATAAAACATTCAAGAATATCAAGACACGGTGATGGAAGAATCCATAAATAGTAATTTATGTATAAAATCAAATAGAATATTTGGAGAAGAACCTACAGAAATTCTAGAGAATAACCTAAACATGACGGGCAAAGAAGCCTACCAGTATTCTACCTGTAATGTGGCCATAGGAATTTCCTTGCTTGATTATATTGTAATGCCAAGGCAGTAGTATCAACATTACTATAGCCCAGAAGAAAGTCGTAATCATCATCGTGACAAAGCATGCCACAATCTTTACAGTGGAAAAAGCCACAACTCTCCAGCTATTGTCTTCAACATAAGACCACTGATAGATGCATCCATCTGGACAACTACTACTTTTTTACTTTTTCGTTCCCCTGAATGAGGATGCCGTGGGAAGGAGATTGGCTAGTTTTTCTGCGTATGCAGATAATTTCTTTGAGAAATGATCAGTCGACAAATATTTAAAGGCATTGCAACCTTCAAACATCTAAACCTCATATCAGTTTCAATAGCAAGGGCAGGGTCATTTGCTACTTGAATAATATAGCAATAGCGGGATCATTCGTTGCTTGAACAATATAGCAGCTTCTGCCATGAATCTCTGACTCCATATATTAAATAGCCTTATGAACCTTTGCATGGCATGCACAGAAGGAGACAGTGACCACATACAAGTGGAAATACATACCCTTACCGAGACGAACATATGGGGTAGTGCCGACAGTCAGGGCCAGCAGGTTGCCAAGCGAAAGTGCATCGGATAAACCGCCAAAAAAATGAAAAGTTGAATTCACAATAAGGCGTTGGATTATAGAAACATTAAATAAACTATAAAAAAAACATATCATATGAGGGTTTTCAAATCTATCAAAATATATTTCTTAGCAAATCAATCAATGTCACTTCCATCACCCAAAAAAATCCATCTTTACTTCCTTCTTGATCTTTAGAATCATTAGTTGTGATGCAATATCTCCATATTCAACTTTTTTAACTTCTTCCTATTTTAATGGTCACCGACTTACTTTAACTTATTGATATTGGTATATGCTCTCTAAGTCTTCCATTCTTCTTCTCAATGCCTCTAATTCTTTGTTCATATTCATAAATTCCTCCCTGTCTTGTCTTTTTTCTGGTTGTGTAGAGCTTTCAAACCTACTCCAATACTAAATGAAATAGTTGGAGGCATAATGGACGGACCCCAACTAGACAAACTCTCACTCGTCACAATTGGACATGGGTCCGCCATGCATTACCTACGATGTTGAAGGAAGGAAGGAAGGTTCCTTTGAATGGTACAACATTAGCGTGTTTTCTTGTCTCTCTTCATACCATGGAACACTTCCACGCGGTATTATCTTTTCTTTTTCTCCTCCTCTTAGGGACCTCGTCGTTGTAGTCGCTGTCAGCTGATCGTATCTACGATTTGTATTAAAAAATCCTCAACCGAAAATTATGTGTCGGCAGGCAACGACAAATCATTTCGGAAAACTCGGCTATAAATGCTCGTACTCCATCGATTCAATTCATTGGGACTCGGGAGGTCCACATGGAACATGGCATGTATATGATCAACCAACATGTGGGAATGGGAATCTCCTTGGATAAAGGTATTGTATGAGTACAAAGTGGTATCGTGAATCTCCTAAAGTTCCACGATAAACTTGATACATGATTGTCAAATGGATGTAGCTTGGGTGGTTGGGAGGAATGAATGTTACCCTCTCCACCCAGGTTCTACTCTTGTAAGTGACATGTTGCTCTTGTGGAGCCCTTTGTAATGATTCAGTTTGAATATCACGTATTGCAATTTTCCGTGGAGTAGCCCTCTAACAAATGGTGAACCACATTTTGAAAAAAACTTGATACACGATACACAAATAAACTTGATACACAATACACAATGCAAGATGCAAAATTGGGGATTCTTTCATGTTATATTGGGATGTTATAAGCTTGCCCAAATTCTTTCCTTCACCATGGCACAACTATAAGCTTTCTCATTTTTCATTGAGGTTGTTCTACTTTGAAAATTAAACATTATAATTATATATAATCATTAAAAAAATTATTATTTAAAATCATGTTTACGCATAAATAATCTATTTGTCTAACTTGGAATCACAGCAAGTACTCTTCATGTGGGATTCCAAAAGATTCTAAATGATGTAAGGGCTTAAAATACTTGGGCAACAATTTCCCAATTCCACTTGTTGGCCGCTCAAGCATGTGCAAGTGTTGTTGCTTGATGCAAACAACTTTGAGCATCAAACACCTACATTGGTTCATTTCCATGCACTTTTTCTATTTATGGGTACTCAAATGACATGTGTTATTCATCTCCAGATATGTAACTATATATAATCAATACCTACATTGGTTCATTTCCATGCACTTTTTCTATTTATGGGTACTCAAATGACATGTGTTATTCATCTCTAGATATGTAACTATATATAATCAATGCATATAACCATAAAGCCTCTTCATCATCCTCTAAATCCTTTGTGGCATCTTCTTCAAACTCTATCTGGCACATTGCTTTCTTAGGTCTTTTCAAACTTTTCATCATATGTATCTTCTATCTTTTGTGGGAAATAGTGGTCTCTACCATTGTAGCCACCTCTTTCTTTACTACAATTTCCCTTATTATTTATGTGTTAACTTTTCTTTTACCTTTAGCAGTAACAAGTATGCATCTTCTCTGAGCCAATTTTACGTAGATTTATTTCAATTTGAATTGCAATTTTAAACCATGCACATACCTTGAAACATGGTGGCCACCATCCTCCTTGTGTCCATCCTATGCAAGAATTTTAATTCGTATATGTACTCTTTGTACACTCCAATCCTTATGTCTCAAATTTTGCATCCACTTAAATAGTATATACTTGTAATCTACAAGCAAATTTTTTTCTTTAAGCTCAGTGGAATTCCTACTCTAACTTTGATTTTTCGTATTAAAACTTTTGAATTCTTTAACACCACACAAAATACCACCATGATATTACATGTCTTTTCACTTGAAACTAGCGAACTTCATCCTAGAGGGTCTTCTCATCTTTCAAATTATATTTCTTAATAACCCAATCAATGTCTTTTCCCCCAATCTTTCGTCACAATGAGGAAATTCTATCTATGCTCCCATCTTAATCTTTAGAATCATCACGTGTTGTAATGTCTCCATAAAGAATCATTAACTATGTTGTAATGTCTTCATATTTGACTTTATTTACCTCTTTTGGTGTTCACCCACTTTCTTGATGTTATTGTATGTTCTTAATCTTTTTTATTCTTCTTCTCAATGCCTCCAATTCTTTGGCCATAACTAATCAGCTTGCGGTATAGCAATGATTGTTGAAATCTCTAGGAGAACTAATTTGGGCCCATTATGTCCCCAACTACTTATTTGGTAATGGAGTATGTTTGAAAGCTCTAGGAGAACTAATTTGGGCCCATTATGTCCCCAACTACTTATTTGGTAATGGAGTATGTTTGAAAGCTCTAGGAGAACTAATTGAACAAGAGAAATTTGGAAAAAAAAAGCAAGATAAGGAGGAATTTATGATCAAAGAATTGGGCAATTATTAACCATCTTGCGATAGAATAATGATTATTGCTGCAGGCTTATTGTTGGTCATTGGAAATTATTTGTTATTGCCTACCGCCAACATAAAGGATAATTAATATTGGTTGGTCTCATTCGTGAAGCATACCGCGTGGGTTCCATGCTCAAAAGAGACACAATAAATATATAGCAGTGCACATTAATAAATAAATGAATAACAACACTGTATTGTTGTGACATCATAGGAAGCTTCCTAATCCCAAAGCCTTCAATATGGTTGGTAATGAAAGGCGGACCCATGTCCAATTGTAAGGAGCGAGAGTTTGTCTAATTTGGGCCCATTATGTCCCCAACTACTTATTTGGTAATGGAGTATGTTTGAAAGCTCTAGGAGAACTGATTGAACAAGAGAAATTTGGAGAAAAAGAAGCAAGATAAGGAGGAATTTATGATCAAAGAATTGGGCGATTATTAACCATCTTGCGGTAGAATAATGATTATTGTTGCAGGCTTATTGTTAGCCATTGGATCTCAAGGTGTCTCTTTTGAGCATGGAACCCACGCGGTATGCTTCACGAATGAGACCAACCAATATTAATTATCCTTTATGTTACCGGTAGGCAATAACAAATAATTTCCATAAATTGCTATAACTAGTCACACTCCCATGATTCAGTTCACATGGAACATGGCATATATATGATTTTCGTTACATAATGAAAAAACTATTAGTGTAAAGATTAGATTATTTTGATTTTTTATGTTTGTTTTTTAATTATTTTTTTGGTGAAAATTGTTGGAAGAGTAGATATAAAATGTTGAGGTTGTATAATTAAGGTAGAATAAGGTTTTTGAGGGTGTTGAATTTATTATATAATAAAAAAATAGAATTTAAACAAGAGAAATTTATGATCTAATCAATAGATTTTGTCAATAATAACTATAAAAAAATCAAAATTATCTAATTTTTTAGATAACTCCATAAAAAAAATAGTTAAAAATTTTATCTAATTAAATCATATGTTAATTTTCCTTGAGCCATTGTACAATCCAACATATGTAAATATCATCTTAATTGTGTTAACTATTTGCAATGATACTTATATTCGTGATACAATTTTTGTGTTCTCCAAGGCGAGTGAGGATGCATCATTAGATCTCTCACGATACACCCTCACTCGCCTCGAGGAGTGAAAATTTTGTAAGGTGCATAAGGTTTACCAACTATTTACTACATTCAATAAAAGCATTGTGAATTATAAATCATTTGCAAACTTTCTGTGTGGAATCTTTATGTAATAGATATTTTGTTTAAAACTTTGTAAATGTGTATGGTTTGAACAAGGTAGATAACAATGCACATTTTTTTGAATCGAGAGGAATTCTCTAGACCACCTAGTAAGCGTTGTTAACGACATTATTTGGAGATAAATCTCGTGGGTTGGTGCCAACTTTATTCTTAGATACATTTCCAAGAGAGAGAGTACGGTCACCATCGTAATCATACAAAATCTTTAAAAACAAGGTATGCTTTCCCACCCCCACAAAAATTTTGAACCTAAATTTCCGTTAAAAAACCATCAAATCACCGCTTGGTCCTATCTTTATCCTCCAAAAAAAACAATACATTACGTGGAAATATCATGTATTTGTGTTGTTTTATTGGATAAAAAGCAATTCAATACGGAAAAAACCATCAAATCACCGCTCTGTCCTATCTTTATCCTCCAAAAAAAACAATACATTACGTGGAAATATCATGTATTTTGTGTTGTTTTATTGGATAAAAAGCAATTCAATACGTCGGACGGAATATTGTGCTTGTTGGATTTAGTAAAGTTAACTTTGTTTACGACCCTAATAGATAAATATACTATAAATAGTTATAAGCATTTTATAAATTTTATGTTTGGAATTTTGATGTAATAGATATTTTAATATGAAAGTTTGGTAAATGTGTCTCATTTCACTTAGTGTTTGAAACCTTTGTAATTGTTATTATTTTGTTTTGGTAGAAAGTTTATAAACTTTGTAAATGTCATTATTTTGTTTTTTATAAAGTTTATATGGTAGATATCATAAGTGATAGGATATTTGTTGAGCGGAGAGGTGTTTTCTATAGCTTAAATGGGTGAGATGTGTTCCGTCTGTAACCTCACGTGGCACATGTATGCTCAATAAAAATAATACGAATAAAAAGTAAATAATAAAAAAACTTATAACATGTCGACTTATTACAAAAAAATAAAACACATTTATGTAATTACATATCAAATTTCAATTTAAAATTTAGTTGACTTGAAACCTAAGCAAACATAATGTTAAGAATAAAATATGTGATAGAAATAAATTACGGAATAATAGAAGCTATTACAATGAAATATTACAACCATATTTATAAGGTTTTTTTAATACAAATACAACTAGCAAGAAACCACGGGCCACTAAAACCATGTGCCTTAATCCACTTACATCCTTACTCATTCCCAAGTCAAGGTTAACCCTAACATGTAATGTTCATTTTTAGTTATAGAGAAAAACAAGTCATTTCTGAAAAAACATTTGGATAAATGTTTAAAATCTTGATTTGATGGTAAAATGTTTTTCAAATTCCAAAAAATATAGATTTTAAAATTTTATATGGATTATTTTACTCATTAATTACTCTTAATATTCATTATTAGTTTTTAAAAAAGACAAATAAAATAATTTTTGGAAAACTATTTGATTATATGATTAATAATGTGACTCATCTCATTCTTCTACTGGTGTTTACCCTATTTTGAAATTACTTAAGTAAGTTGGTTCTTTCGCTTCCAAGTAGGAATACTTATTAGACATTTTGTAAATTAAAAAGGGTTTGCACCAAAAGAGGATCCCTCTTACTGCTTAGTAGAGCCGTCGTTAAGATGAATCTATTCTAGTTAAAAACTTTATCGTAGTCAATAAAAATAATATTATATCATTTTTATGTTTGAAACTTTCACGTAATATAAAAATAAATATGAAAACTTGGTAAGATATTTAATTGAAAACTTTGTTGCCATTGATAAATATATTATAAATAATAATTATAAAAATTTTATAAATGATTTAATATCAAAATTTGGTAAATGTGTCTCATTTTAGTGTATGAAAACATTGTGAATGTGTATTAAGATATTTAATTGAAAACTTTGTTGTCATTGATAAATATATTATAAATAATAATTATAAAAATTTTATAAATGATTTAATATCAAAATTTGGTAAATGTGTCTCATTTTAGTGTATGAAAACATTGTGAATGTGTATTATTTTGTTCTTAATAGCGTTTATAACTTTGTGAATGTGTATTATTTTGTTTAAATAAAGTTTATATGGTAGATATTATAATATGAAGTGAAAAGATATTTTACTGAAAACTTTCTAGGTTTATATTGTTTTATTGGGTGTCTAAAAACTTTGTAAGTGTGTATTAGGTAATTATAAATTAATGATGGTTTATGTAACACATTAATAGCAACATAACTATGAAAAAACAACAATTTGTTGACTTGGGAGACAATTTGAGGTACTTTCACAATGAATTTGAATTTACTGTAAGAAGATGAAATGTACGAAATCGAATTAGCTTCCAAAATATATAACTTTTATTTATAGATTTTTTCAATGACCATGTGATAATAGTGGTATGTTACTTTCCATGCAAAATATGATGCATATTTTCCCTTTAATGTAAGTGTTGAGTACCTAAATGATGAAATTTCATTCAAAAATTTATAGTAGTTGTAGATAATAAATTTTTCTCAAGCACATATATTTTTTCAAAAATATTACTCTTATATATATAAGTCATTATAGCCCTTAAAATATGAATTTGGTCATTAGTGCAACATTTGAGGGTCTTAACGTGATCAAACGAGTTTATTTATTTTAGTGATTGTAAACCTCAATCTAAACTAATGCAATGTATCATATGTTTTTAAATTGGGTAAAGGAAATACAAAGTTGTTGGCCCTAGGGAAGGATAGGAAAAATTCAACCGAAATCCTGCTCAGGAATATGAAGATTCTGGTCACATGAAGGAGGAAGTTGTGACGTAGGAGAACCTGTGACATAAGTAGCCATGAGGGAAGAGCTCATGACAGAAGAGAAGTTGCACTGAGATCAACTGTGATGGAAGGAACCACAATAGAAGAAGATGTGCATCGGTTGAAAAGGACAACCCAAGAAAATGTGGGTAAGAATTCATTTAGGATAACATATGCTTTGGGGAATAAAGCATCTTTGTATTTTGGGTCGATAGTGCCTATTGACAGTTTTAACTGAATGTACGAGAATAGGAATGACATTCTGTCAGCTAACATAATGGATTCGGTTGACTACGATGTGTAAGAGTCTATAAAAGGGAGAACCCAAGCTGTGTGTGGGTTAGACACATACACTCTTGGTTGGTCTGTGTTAGTCATATTATATGTTGTTTGTAGAGAAGAGAGAGTTGATCCATGCTTTGTGCAGATCAACAGCAGGGTGAAGGAGAGGAAGCTTCAGAGACCTGGGACTAGAGAGCATGAGAGGAGAGAGAAGTTTGTATAGATTGTAAAGAAGATATAGAACATAGTCTTCAAGCTGAGTGTGCAGACAAAAGGTGCCATATATTTCTCATGCCATATGAAGAGCGCCTTTGTGGTTTTTCCCATATGGATTTCCACGTTAAATGTTTCATATGTGTATATTTGATGAATGTGCTTATGTCGAATGATTGTATGTTGTGAACAAATGTTTGTGTATTTGCTTATGAATGAGTCCTTATATGCATATGTTTCACTATTGCTAGTTGGAATCGCTAATAAGGAAGTATATTAACTATTGTAATCTCTATCGATGGATAACTAAAGTAATATCTTGAATGCACACCATAAGAGTAAGTAATATAACCACCGACTTTGGTCAAGCAAGCTAGTAATATGCCAAGGAAGAGGAAATCCTCACACAATTGCAGAAACTTGGTTATGGAAGTTAACCATAAGATATATCTCGGGTGAGACTGCACCTGCGTCGTAGGTGTTGCCGACAGAGCCCTACTCTGTTGGGTCGATATCTTGGGCTTTGTTGACGGAAAAATAAGGATATGAACCTAGGTCAAAAGGAGAAACGCCAACAAATGGTTCCATTGGAGGGACCGTGAATCATTTTGTGAGGGATATGTTTTGGCATCCAACGAAGCCGAAAATTCAAGAGTGGGTGGATTCTAAAGCATTAAAGTTTTCACAAGAAGAAAGTGAAGGATCGCTTGAATCTGAAAAAGAGGTCAGAGAGATACCTCTATACAGATATTCATGAAATTTTCTTTTGCCAGTTTCCTATTTTATTGTATGAGTGGTTGTTGAAGCTAACAACCCAGCAAAAAAAAGAAGAGAACTGATAGAGTGGATTCCTCAGCTGATTCAGTGGCTAAAAAGAACTAGCGACCCCATATCTAAGGTTGTTGACTTCTGGGTTGATAGTGTGTTGGGAGAATATATCACAAAAATCGTTGTCGACACTATAAGGTCATATAGTGAAGTAGAAAGAGAATTTTTCTAAGGACCCAGAGGAAGGTATTTGACATCCTTGAAAATATGGATCAAAATTCTCGTATGTGAGAAAGAGATCATGAGAATGGAATTTGATGAGTAAAGAACTGTGTATAAAGGCTTGGGTTATGTCGCAGAAGAAGTGCGAAAAAATGGAGCAAAGTAAGTTGAGATGTTCCCCGATGATAACAAAACTGCACTAGAGGGTGGATGTTTAAGAAGTGGAAGGATATTTTGGTTGGGAAAAAGAAGAAGAACTTTGATAGAAGAGGAAGTTGTGGTACAACCATAGGAGAAGATGATGAGTTGACGTCGCACTTTGACGAAGGTTATTATGACGAGGAAGAGGAATATAAGCCTATTCATCAAAGGGAAGAAGAAGAAAAAGAAGAATCCCCATATCCAGAATACGAATATGATACACCTACGACCTGGTGTACATCTCTGGAGGTAAGGTATAAAAACTCATCTCCTAGTGGGTTCGTCAATACAGGTAATACTAACTGTGGGAATAGTGGACACAAAAGTCCTATTAGCCAAAAAATTTATCCAACAATACCAAGGACCAATATGATAGCTGGGAATGATATTAAGTTGCCGATATTCAACGAAAATGGGTTAGAAGACCCAAAGAAACATTGGTTTATATGTGAAGTCGTATGGACCGTGCGACAAGTCCAAGTTGAAGCAAAAAAGAAGGCGCATATGATCACAACCCTGAGGGGTCATGCACTAGACTGGTATATGAAGTTCTTTGTGGTTCCAATTCGAGCGGTACTAACAGATGAGTTCGAAAAGCCAAAATATGAATCTCAGTGTATTATAGAGATTAAAGAGATTAAGCAATTGTATACATATTCTGTGTGGGACTTCGACCATAGATTTAAGACACAAATGGATAAAGTAAGCTTCTAGATATCGGATGTACAACACAAAGAGTGGTTCATTGTAGCGTTTTTACCGCACATCCAGATTCCCTTGATGCAACAAAAAATTGCGTCGTAGACTGAGGTGCTAGAGTTGGCCATGAAGCTCAAATATTCACCTATAGGAGAGACTGGTGTAGGAATGATTCAAATTCAGTCACAGCTATCCAACCTCACGCTCCAACTCCAGGACATTAAAAAAGGGAAGGAAGTATAAGAAGAACTCTGGTGTACCAGATGCAAAACTAAAGGACACCATAAGGAAAATTTCTCAACCTTCATGAACTATGTCACATCAGGAGCATTGAATCTGATAAATACACAAGGGATGCCTTGGTGTAGAATATGCTAGACTAGAGGCCATCGATCAAAAGAGTGTTTGTACTTACAAAAGATTGTAAGTGCACCAACTATTTTATATTGTAAATTTGTAAATCAATAGGCCATGATGAGAAGGACTGTAGAGCATTCCAGATGCTGCAGGAGAAAATAGTCAACACCTATTTAATGAAGAATGAAGAGAAGATGCAAGTTGAGAAGGATTAATATCAATATCCACAAGCTCAATATCCTTAGCCCTAGTATCCACATAATCAATACCTACAGCAAAAATACCCTTAATCGAAGGGGGTGGAAATTTTTTAGGCCAAGGAAAAGGAGGAGGATCTGGTCATGGAAGAGGATAAATAATATCTTATGATTGTGGGAAACCAAGAAATGTTTCCACGAACTGCGTGGGTCCTACAAAGACATGTTAATATTGTAAATATTTTGATCATTCTTTCGAACAATGTCCACAGTTGATTGCAAAGTGGCAAGCTAGAAATGTGGATAATCCAAACCCTCTGCAGAATCCCAATCCGAACCCCAAGCACAATATTAAAATGATATATGTTGAGCCGAGGGAACCAAATATTGTTGTCATAACAAGGGGAGGTGTTGCGGTTGGAGAAGACCAAGATGCATAACATGAGAATTCACATGTGTGACCAACAACACAAAAGAAAATTCCATTTGAATTCCAAAAGAAAAGGAAGTATTCTTGGGCGTGTGACAAAAATTCATCGACAAGGATCAAATGTTGATGCATGATACTACAATACCAAGAAGACCAATAATGGAGATCACTTAAAGGCTTGATCAACTATTCTGAAAGCAACTAATGGGAAATGTTAGTAAGCTTAAATAATTTTTAAAAATATGCTTATCGCTAATACAAGATAAAGATGTTATCACATAATTGACATCTCTAATAGAAGAACCTCAAGAAGAGCTGTGGCAAGATAAAAAAATTAACCATGTGGGAAAAGATTACATATCGGTCATGAGTTAAGGATGACTTCCCAGATAGGAGATTATGATATGGATAATATTATCCTAGACTTGGGATCTATTGTCAACATTTTCAATAGACAAACATGGGAAAGCATGGGGAAACCGCGACTGGACTGGTATCCAATTCAGCTCATATTAGCAAATCAGTCAAAAGTCCTACCTATCGGTCGACTAACTCAAGTTCTTGTTGACATAGAACTCCTGATAACGTATGATGACTTTTAAGTAATCGATAATGTCGATGACACAAACCCGTATCCTTCACTTTTAGGGATTGACTAGGTGATTGATAATCAGATCATCATCAATTTTAAGTAAATAATATTAACATTTGAAGATTCAGATCTAAGGGTGGTCGCACCAATTGATCCGCTAGAAGGTCATAGATACGTCGAGCTAGTAAACAACGAATGACAAGGCGATTATCTTGACCATATTTATAACATCACATCTTTAAAGGATGATTATGTAAATCCAACTGCTAAAGAAAATCTTCGTTGGTGGAGTATTAGTTCATGTACATCAGATTCTGGTGAAGCATTGGAAAACTAACAGAATAGGATGCGTGAAGTATCCATGAGAAGGTGCACAAGAATTACACAGTCTATATGATGGGTGGGAATCGAGGTAAGTGATATACCAACATATGAAGGTTTAACTAACCTTGCATCCTTTCTGATAGAGTTTGAAGAAAAACTCATAGAGCATCAACGCTTGTCCACCATAGACTTTGCACTGAAATATACACCCTCCAGATGGTGGGTTGCACATAAAGAATACATATTTGAATAGAAACAATGTCAAATATTTATGGAGATAAGATTTGGAGAAGATATCAACTATACTGGTAAAAAATATACGGGATTAAATAATCCTGTTGAACACACATAATATTTCCATGCGACATGTGAGGCTTGTTCATGAAAGAAATGTGTTCATCAGTTCATACACACATTAGACATGATACCAAGGAACTGGTATACATCAGTTGAACTGAGATGAGGCACTATTGAATGGGATGAATTAGCTACCAGCTTCATACAAACATTTGAATTTGTTGATGATCATCTGTCGATTGATGTTGCATTGTGAGTAATTAAGACAAAGAAATTTGAAGATATCCTTGTCGCAATGACAAACTTCAATCAGCACAACGCAACAATCCAACACTGGACGGAGTGCTATAATGTGATGGGAGAACTTGATGATGATGACCACTCAACATAAACATACCTGAGTCTAAAGGTATGTGTGCAATGGAAGGATTTGGTATTTCTAGTGACCAATTTTTTAATCCACTAATAGTCAAGAAAATCAACATTGGCTCCCTGAAAAATCCAAAATTTTCCAATATTGGATATTATTGGGATGACAAGACTGTTAAGAACATCACAGACCTATTGCATTAGTTTTAGCGTATATTCCCTATGAAATTCTTAGAGATGAAAGGGGTTTTCAGAGATCTTGGAGAAATGAAGATACCTTTAAATCCTGATGCAAAACCTGTCAAGCAGCAACGATACTGATTGAATCCACAGTATAAAGAAAAATTCAAGGCAGAGTTGGACCAAAAGCTGGATCCATGTATCAAAGAACCTATATAAGAATCAGATTGGATCAGACTGATAGTAGTGCAAGATGAAAATACTGCTGGTGAAGTAAGGATTAGCGTTGAGCTAAGAAAATTGAACGATGCGTGTTTACATGACCCATTTCCGACTCCATTTACAGATGAGGTACTGGAGAGTGTCGAGGGCCAAGAAATTTACTCATTCATTGATGGTTTCTCTATCTACCATCATATTAGAATCACAAAGGAATACCATGAGATGACCTTTGAGATGGAGTGAGGTTATTTCCAATACACGGTAATTCCCTTTGGACTCAAGAATGATCCTGCTATTTTTTCCAAGATAATAGTGGTTTCCTTCAAATATTTTATTCATCAATTTCTTGAGGTATACTTCAACGATTGGACGGTATTTGGGCTCATTAAGGATCATATCGAGAGCCTCAGGATGACGTTGGAACGTTGCCACTAGTGTCAAATTTCACTAAACTTAAAGAAATGTATCTCTTGTGCCCTGTTTGGAATTTTGTTGGGGCATGTGGTTTGTCACAATGGAATATTGGTTGACCCTTCCAAAATTGTGATCATCAACCTACCACCACCTACCATAGTTAAGCAATTAAGAGAAACATTGGGACATACATGATACTATCAAAAATTTATCAAAGGATATTCAGAGGTGATTGCTCTGATGGAAAAGTTAATGAAGAAAGATGTTAAGTTCTAGTGGATGGAAATTTGCCAAGAAAGTCTAGACACTTTACAGAACAACATGGTTACAACCACCATACTTGTATTTCCATACTGGAAAAAGGAATTTCATGTATGTTTCGATGTGTCATCTTTTTCACTAGATGTGGAACTAGCACATCCTGGTGAAGTGTCGATTGATCATCCTATTGTCTTCACTAGTAGAAAATTATCGACAACAGAGAATAACTATAGCACGACGAAAAGAGAAGGACTAGATATGGTATATGCTCAACATAAATTTCGAGACTATTTGTTGGGTGGACATTTCAAAATGTACACAGGTCATTCAACATTGAAATACCTGGTGAATAAGCCAGTGTTGGGGGGGATTATTTGTCGATGGATTCTCCTTTTTTAGGAATTTTACTTTGAAGTCATTGTCAAACCAGATCGACTAAATTCAGGATCATACCATCTCTCGAGGATTGAGAGTGGCAAAGAACCTGGTAATCTCGATGATAGTCTCCCTAGCACACAATTATTTGCAATCGTAATGTTTGATGATCATTACAGAGACATCATACAATTTTTTAGTATGGTCTATTCTCAGCTGAATTTAATACTCCATAGAAGAAGCAGTTAGTTGTGCGAGCTGCAGACTTCCAATTGATCACTAGACAATTATATAAAATGGGCCATGATGAAATTCTTCGTAGCTGCATCTTGGAACACAAGTGACCAATGATACTAAATGAAGTGCATGTTGGTGTCGCAGGAGGCCATTTTGCTGGAAAATCTACGGTGTGAAAGATATTGCAAGAAGGATTGTGGTGGCCCACCATGCATGTGGATGCCCAAGAATACTGTCGTAGTTGTGATGTCTGTCAAAGAACTGGAAATCCTTCACGAGGAGACAAAATTACATTAGTACACCAAATAACTTTGAAGGTATGAAAAATGGTTTGTTGATTTTGTGGTCCCTATATGTCCAACAAGGAAGCGCATGGGTGCAAGATATATAATTACTGCAACCGACTACCTACCCATATGGGAGAAAGCAACACCAGTAAAAGATTGTATTGTTGCAACTACTGCTAATTTTTTGTTTGAAAATGTTATAACTAGATTTTGATCCCCAAAAAATTTGATAAGCAACCAATACACACACTTTTTCAATCAATTTATCGAGGAACTGACGGAAGAATTCCAGATCCAGCATAGAAAGACAATGCCATATCACCCTCAAGTGAATGGTGTTGTCAAAGCATTTAACAAAATCCTGGAGAATGTGTTGACAAAGATTTGCAATGTCCAAAGAGATGACTGAGATCAAAAAATTTCTACAGTATTGTGGGAATATTGCATGACCTATAAGAAATTGACAGGTCAAACTTCATTTCCCTTGGTGTATGGACAAGTTTTGATGCTGATGGAATACATTGTACCCAACTTAAATATTGGTGCGATCATTGAGATGATAGATGTTGGTGTTGTCGAGGAAAGACTGTCACAATTGATACAATAGGAAAAAGATTGTTTTGTTGTAGGATATCATCAAAACATTGAGAAATAAAAATAGAATATATGGCATGATCTCCACATCAAGAATAAGCGATTTCAGGTCGAAGGACTTGTTCTTTTGTATGATAGAAAATTTTTAAATCATTCGAGAAATATAAAAACACATTGTCTATGGACTTATATTGTAACGAATATCATTGACGGAGGATCGATGCATTTGCAAAAATTGGATGGAACACTTGTCAAAGGATTGGTGAATGGAAGTTGGATAAACCCTTATTAGGATATCAGCAACTTAGTCAAATGACAAAAAAAAACCTTATCAAGATAGCCAGGACTTGGTCGACTAAAAAAAATTTTTTTTTTTTGTTTTGATCACATGATACGAGTTGTCACAAGAAGAAGCAAAAAGCATTGCAGACTACTAGTATGTCGTAGAGAGAGGAAAACTGTTGAAAGAAGAGAAATGATGGTAAATCCAATCTCTTTGTTGCATTGAAATAAAAATGTTGAAGGTTGAATACAGGTAACAGGAAGAGCGCTGATGTTGCAAGTTAAAATGGAGTCCCAGAAATGGCAGCTGTCTCTAATTAATTCAAATGCCCGAGAGATTCTAGAGGCATGATTTTTTGTCACTTATGTCTTTATTGCAAAATAACTACCTCTGATGTGACAAGTGAGTGGTGTCATGCGTAGAAGTTTCCTAATAATAATTTGAACGATCAACCCCTGTGATGGAAAGGACAACTACCTTTCCATTAATTTCCCACTCGTGTGGAGAACTAACTAAACGAATGGCTATACGTTATCATATTCGCACCCAAGTTTCAGTTCATTATGTTGCATTCGAGAGAGATATTGATTTCTACAAGTGAAAGAGATGAAGTGAGTTTTTCGCAGAGCATGGTTATTTCAATTTCTTCTACAAGCACAGTTGCATAATCTTGTGTCGCGAACACATCACCCACCCTTATTATGGAAGACAATTCCAGATATGTTCCACCGTAGGCCATGGCTGTAGAAGAAGCTAAACAAATTACATCCATCCCTGCAGTAAGGTTATGACTAGACCCACCTGGCTCATCAACAGGGAAGCACTCTGGAAACTGCAAGAAGAAATCACCACCACCACCACCATCGGAGGAGGAAGAAGAAAGAGGGTCTGTGACTATGCTTCCACTGTATATTCCATCAAGACAAGATGATGCACCTGTCATTAGAGTTCTGAAGAATGCACACTGCCCATTGTAGAACAAACTGTACTAAAAGGAGTTCAAGTATTGTAGAACATACTTCCAAATCTCAAGAAGATGAACTTTGTTAATCACGACATAGGAAAATTTTCTAGATTTGGACATGAAGAAATACATGCTTGTTGTACAAGATACATAAGACATGAAATGCCTAGTTCCAATGGAATGGGAAAGAGGAATAAATCAAGAAGGTTTATTGTCGTTGACATATATGACGCATTTCGACTGAATAACAGAGGTGGATGCATGTGTTAAAAAATTACAGGTATCATTCCACAGAGGCTTCCTATGGCTTGAACAAAATATTTATGTTGATGTCGAGATAATAACAATGATTATAAGGATTCCACTTGCAGGCATAGTGCTAACGCCATTTTTCAAAAAATACCAAGACACTCTGATGACGAACAAGTTAAAATATAAGTATGATTTGACCATAGATACCAAAGTATTTTTAATCACCTCCATCAATGGCCACACTGTTCGTTTCACAACTAAGGTTTTAGCTACAAAGTTGGTGCACAGGATGCGATCGAACCAATGTACTGCAGGAAGGATTGTAGTGGCTGAACTTTGTGCAGGGAGGGTTCAAATGAACGGATCGCAATATATACTAAATGAATTATTAGTAGATCCAGAGGAGTCACAAGAGAAAGGTAACACAATCCATTATTATGGTTGCTTTTTCTAATTTCATTTGTCACATGGGAAGAACCAGTGAACTAATAAGGGGTTGATGTACTAGTTTGGTTTTGAGGAGATCGATACCAGAATATCTGGTTTGAGAAAGATATAAAGGAGATACAAAGAGAAAAAAGTGTACAATTATTTTTTCATGGAGAGGCCCTATGATATCATGTGAGAAAGCAGGAAAGAATTATGGAGGAGACCGTTCAACGGTTTAAAAACATTATTAAGTTTATAATCGGGACCCATCATATATTATTGCATCTGAAACAAGACCCACAACACCAATGGTTAGCAACACAATATCTACTATATGAAGAACAATTTGAGTCTATTACCCACGATTGGTTGGAAGAATATCAAGTCCCTATCGCTAATGAGCTACTATCTGCAGAAGAAGACTTGTGACATGATGATCCAACGATGCAGAAAGATGGATAACATGGAGGGGGCCCAACACCAACATCACAAGATATGAAAAATTATCCCAACCCTCCCCAGAATGGTTCTAGTGCAACCCCAATAGATCCAGTACTGGGGAAGAGGAAACAAACAGAGAATATTGAGACAAGGCATAAGAAAAGGAAGGCAGACAAAACAACAGGAATTTTCAACCTTACCAGTAACGATTTTACCCTTCTTGTGAAAGCAATGAAAAAATTTGCTACACACATCCTGAACAAAATGGATGAGTTCCAAATAGAGCTAACAAGTAGTATTACATACTTACTACAGATGCTCTACAAACCAGTAAAATAAGTACAGGTCACGGTCGACTACAAACCACAATTGAATGTTGTCATAGGACTTAGCTGGATCATCAAAAGAGTGACCAAATGATGTGCCAATACCTATTCCACCAAAAAAGACTCAACTAGTGGGAGAATCACTTGACCTGGGGACCGTAGAGATGAATACCATGGCCAAGAACTTGGGCCATGTCACCATATATTTTTCTCAAATGTTAATGTATGAAGTTTATGTAATACATAATGTTGTAGTCGCAAAAATGAAGGTCCAATAAGGCGCATTTATTAAACAAGTTAGAGCATCGAATAAGTCTGTTAATAAGATGAAGAAAATAGTCAAAGAAACATAGGAAAAATCCAAAACCTAGGAGGAGGTGAGGCTCCAGCTCGACACAGCTGTAACGCTTTCTTGCAGCAATTTCATAGACAAAGGCATAACAAATGAAATTTTTGTAGAATCCAAGGTCATTCGACTTGGAGAAATAGCAAAGGACCTCCAAAAAAAGTCACATAGTTGGAAGAAGAAGTAACACGTAATACACCACCAGAGATGCTTGAATAAAGAAGGAAAGAAACAACAGAGGTTGTGAAGAAGATAGAAGAGGCAGAGGCACTGTGTGTCAAGGAATTTGAACAAGTTTCTCATATATGGGAAGCATTGATCGATGATGCAGAGTTAGAAAAAGTCACAGATCAGTTGCGCACTGCTGAGATAGAGGCAAATCAAATGAATAAATTTCCCTTAACAAAGAAAATGGCTAAGGCTACTGAGATGAAGAAACTACAACAATAAGTAGCAATGTTGCGAACTCAATAGCAATAAATACTGACAAATTCGTAGAAGTGTAGGTAGAGGAAGAAAGAGTTACATGCATTATTCAACCTATACATCATAAAGTGCGACAAGCAGTAGAGTAAGTAAGACTTACAATGTCGAAACACATCAGTTCTGACCTTGTGGAGAATTTGCAAAAGGAAGAAGAAGAGGTGCAACAAGAAATGGAAAAGATAGTGAAAATATTCCAATATTTTCAAAGTAAGGTTCTCACAAGTGAAGATTCGAATTTGCATGGCTCGGGATGAGCCAGAGGTGAGTGTTGGGGGCCTATTGTCCCTAGGGAAGGATAGGAAGAATTCAATCAGAATTCTGCTCGGGAATATGAATATTATAGTCTCATGAAGGAGGAAGTTGTGATATATGAGAAGCTGCAACATAAGTAGTTGCAAGGGAAGAGTTCATGACAGAAGGGAAGTTACGATGGGATCAACCACGACGAGAGGAACCATGATAGAAGAATATGTGCATCAATTGAAAAGGACAGCCTAACACATTCTTTGGGGAATAAATCATCTTTGTATTTTGGGACGATAGTGTCTACTAACAGTTGTAACTGAATGTAAAAGAATAGGAATGATATCTCATCAGCTAACAGAATGGATTTGGTTGACTATGATGTGTAAGAGTCTATAAAAGGGAGAAACCATGGTGTGTGCAGGTTAGACATATACACTCTCGATTGGTCTATGTTATTCATATTGTTTGTTGTTTGTAGAGAAGAGAGAATCGATCCAGGATTTGTGTGCATCGACAGTAGGGTGAAGGAGAGGAAACTTCAGAGACCTAAGACTAGAGATCATGAGAGGAGAGAGAAGTTTGTATAGCTTGTAGAGAAGATCTAGAACAAATTATTCAAGTTGAGTGCACAGACGAGAGGCGCCATATATTTCTCATTCTATATGAAGAGTGCATTTGTGGCTTTTACCAAATGGGATTCCACATTAAATGTTGTCTATCTGTATATTTGATGAATGTGCTTATGTCTAATGATTGTATGTTGTGAACAAATGTATGTGTATTTTTATGAATGAGTCCTTATATGCATATGTCACACTATTGTTAGTTGGTATCACTAATAAGGAATTATATTAACTTTTGTGATCTTTGTCGATGGATAAGTAGAGTAATATCTTGAATGCACACCATAAGAGTAAGTAATATAACCATCGACTTCAGTCAAGCAAGCTTGTAAGGTGCCAAGGAAGAGGAAATCCCCACACAACTAGAGAAACTTAGTTCTTGCAGTTATCCATAAGAGATATCTTGGGTGAGACTGCATCTGTGTCGCAGGTGTTGCTGATTGAGTCCTTCACTATCGAGCCGATATCTTGGGATTTGTTGACAGAAAAAACAAGGGTCTGAAACTGGGTCGAAGGGAGAAATGCCAACAAAAGTTATAATAGGAACAATAAACATATATATTTTAAAATTGCAATATAAGTCAATACCAAAATAAATGTAACATAGTAACCACTGTTTATTTTAATATTATATATTTGGAATCTAATTTTCAGATCTATATGCATGTGCAATTTCATTGGTGATGGATTTGTGTATCCTATTTTAAAATGATGTGAAAAACAAAGATATTTAGAGGCATTTTGAAAAATCAAGGTTTTGCAGTATGAACCATCAATATTGTCATACTAAACCTAGTTTCGAAGCAACTGTGTTAGCAAATACATGGTGAGTAGAAGCTTTCTCAATAAAAAATAAAATGAAATTCAAATAAAGTTTACGTACTAATAACATGCATAGGTTATAAAATGCATGTTCATGATTTTTATCTAAAAAAACATTTTAGTAATTTTCTCATAACTTTCTACCTTGAAATCAATTCTTGGAGTTATTGAGCTCCTTGGAAAGGTCTTGAAGAGATCTACATGATTATGTTATGGTCTTGTATGTGTATACATAAATAAATTCTTATTTTTAAGTGAATATAAGATAAATGGATGGGACATGATCCAAATAAGTACATAATCTATCTAATGGAGATATTCAACCTCCATAGGTAATAGGGGTGTTATTAAGGGTTTTTTCACACAAGGAATGGGTTTCAAGGATTTGAATATTTTCATGGGAGGAAAACATCATAATTATGGTCTAAACTAAGCTTTTAAGGCTTCAAACCACAACATGGGCCCTCTAAAGTGGATACTCGTCCTCCAAGTGGATTATGGTTTCTCCTATAATTCCTTGGATATAAGTGATGGGCCTTCTAGATATTTCCAATAAGAGTGGGAGAAAAATAAGGCCCTTAGGACCTACGTGAAACTTAGAGGATCCAAGAGCCATGAATAAGGCCACAAACCGTAAGGTGTGCCTTGTATAGGAGATCATTGTCTTTAGAGTAGGATATGAGTGTCAATGAAGTTTTTTTCACTAAGGATGAGTTTAGTACCATGAATGGGAGAGAAACTAATGGAATTAATCCCTAAATTAATATTCTTAGCTAATCGGCCATGTTCGAGGCCTTGAACCATAAAATAAACCATTTGAAATGATATTTGGCATACAAATGGGATATAGATGGAATTGTGAGATTTTGTGCAATAAGGACAGGTCTCGATGCCTTGACCATGGTCAAGGGAGGAATATAAGGGCCTTACACCATAAATTTGTCTCTAGGGATCATTGGCCATTGACATGGCCTTAAAACACAACACAATACATTTAGAGGTGATATTTGGCATGTAGGTGGAATATAAGTACCATTCTAAGGTCTTGCATGATAGGGATGGGTATTAACACATTGACCATGGTCAAGGAAGGAAACTAAAGACCTTTGGCACTATAAACCTTTAGGAATAAATGGCCATACAAAATTTTATAATCCACATAACATGTCCTATATATGGATCATTTTACTTCAAGTGATATATGGGTGCCATTATGATGTTTTATGCATAATGGATGGCACTCAAGGCTTTAGACATGGTTGGGGGGGATATTAGTAACTCGGAGCTAGCTGAATATTCTTAGGCCTTGATTTTCAACACAGGTCTTTTAAAATGAATATTTTCCATATGAGTAGGTTAGGGACACCATTAGGATATTTTGTGTAGTAGGGATGGGTCTAATAAGGCCTTAACCATTATTGTGGGAAGAAAATATGGTCCTTAATATATAAAAGAATCTTATAGATATTATGGCACATAACATATTCATCAAACCACCTCAAAACCCTATAGAAGGTACCTATCTCGAGTAGGATATGGATACCATTAGGATGTTTTGCACATAAGATATGACTCTTGGACCTGTAACCAAAAATAAAGCTTCTATGGTGTAGTCCCCAAAATAAGCCTCAAACCACTGTAGATACTTGGATAATTAAGCTCTCAATGGGATATGGGAATCATTAATATATTTCTCATGTTTACATGGGTCTTGGGGGCTTAAACATAGTCAATGAAGGAAAACAAGAGTTGTAGGGTCAAAATTAATATTCTAGGGATCATAATCCATCAATGATGCCTTAAATCAACACACAAACCATCTGGAGGGACTATTTGACATTTGAATGAGATATGAGAAAAATTATAAAGTTTTATATGTAATGGATGGGTCTCAAGACCTTGACCATGTTAGTGGGAGAAAATAAAAGGGTCATAGGACCTAAATTAAGCTTTTTAAGGCTCATGTTCCATGAAAAAATCCTTAAATTGTTGTAGAGGCAATTTAAAGGGGATGTTTTTCCTTCACTTATGATATGGGTTCCATTAGGAGGTTTGGTGCACCAAGGATGGGTATTGGGGCCTTGACCATGATATGAAGAGGAAATAAAGGCTCTCAATTCATATATAAATATTTTAAGGATTTGTCCATGAACATGGACTCAATGAACCATGTAGACCCTCTAAAATGGATGTTTAAACTCTAACAAGGACATGAGTTCCTATAATATACCTTTCACATAATAATTGAGTATTATGGGATCATGACTATGGCCGAGTGAGTAAAAAGGTCCATATGACCTAAATAAAGATTCTAGGAATCATGGGACAAAAGGAGGTCTTTAACCACTACGCATATCATTTAAAGGTGAAATTTAGCTATTAATTGAGATATATATTCCATGAGGATATTTTATTCACCAAGGATGGGTCTCAAGGCCTTGACCATGATCATATTGGGTCCATTACAAGGTTTTCCACACTAAGAGGTTGTTGAGACACAACCCATGGTCCAAGGATATAAGTCAATGTTTTAGGTACTAGAAGATGATTTTATGGTCCATGGAATATGAATAGGGTCTGAACCCACAACGCATGGACTATAAATGGAGTCATTACTCTGCAAGTATAATATGGATATGATTAAGAGGTTTGGCACACTATAGTTTGGTATCAGAGCCTTAACCATGTTCCAAATACAACAATAGAGACTAAAATATACGGTTCATGGTCATATGTCCCACCTATCGATTTCATTCTATCATTTCAAGGGATGACAATGTTGCTATCAAGCCACTCAAAATTATGAATAGTCTATTTACAAGAATATTCATATTTTCCTTACATTACTGATAGATAGATTAAGATATTATGAATTTAGTTTTTTGGTGTAAAATCCTCCTATCTCCACATATTTTAATCCTTTGATCATTATATTATATATATTAATTTATTAAGGAAATGTTTAGTGGTTTTCCTTAAAACATGGTTAGGGCCCTGATACCAATTTCTGGCATGCCAAAACCTTGCACGATGTCCATATTATACTTGTGGGATAAATATTCCACTTATAGGCCTTATTGGTGGTTTTGGACCCTATGAATGGTCTATAAATCATAAAAACATATTTTAGTCCATAAGACATCGATTTTTATCCTTGGACTATGGGTAATGTCTCAAGAACCATATACTATGGAAAACCTTGTAAAGGGTCCCATTTGAACATGGGTAAGGCCTTGAGACTCATCCCTAGTAATAAAATTCACCTGATGGTGTATGTATCCCACTTGGTAACTAAAGTTCCCCTCTAAAGCATGTGTGTAATGGTTCAATCCTTCCCTTTGTCCCATGAGCCATGAAATATTTAGTAAGGTAATATAGCTCTTATTTCCTTACTTGGCCATGGTCAAGACTCTAAGATCCTCCCCTAGTATGAAAAACACCCTAGATGTGCCCCTATCCCACTTGAAGATAAAATATCCTTTTTAGAGGGCCTATGCGGTGCTTTGAGGCCATTTTTATGGACCAACTTCAAATATTTATATAATATTTGAGCCCCTTTATTTGTGCTAGTTACACTAAAACAAAATGGGTCATTAACACCTATTTTAGAGAAAAAAAATAGTGGGTTTTTTTTGCCACGATTTCCTGATGCCAAAGTTGGTGTTAAATGACATTTCAAAATAGTGTCAGGATTTGATTCCTTTTTAGTGCTAGCATTAATTTCCTTATTTTTTGTACTAGAGGAATCTACATTTGGGATGGGGTTGGTACTTGCTTGACACAGGGTCTAGGGGTCCAATCCTTTCCACTGCCATTATACCCCTAGGTGCACCCACACGACCTGAAAGAATGGGGAGCAGGTAAGTCAAGGTATTTTGAACTTGTGACCTCTATTACAACATAACATCTCATTTACAAGTGAATTACCAGTCGAGCTACACCCCTATAGACAAGTTTAATTTTCTTTTTAAGTGACAAGTTTAACTTCATTTTTAGTTTTAGTTTTAGCTTCATTTTTAGCACTAGGTTTAGATTCCTCTTGAGTATTGGGTTTAGCTTCCTTTTTAGCACTAGGTTTAGATTCCTCTTAAGTACTAGGTTTAGCTTCCTTTTTACTGTTGGGTTTAGTGCCAACTTTCAGTATATTAAAATTTAAAAAAAATAGAAAATAGTAAAAAAATAGAAATTAAAATGAAAAAGTGGTAAACGAATCTTGGGATTTGAACCTAGATCACTTGCAAAAATACAAGAGATATTATTAAGCTACATTCCCATAAAAATCAATCATTAGAATTCCATATTTTAAGTAGATATAGACTACGCTTGTGCAAATTAGAATTTATAGAAACAAAAGAGGAAAATGGTAAAAATGGAAACATCAATGGAAAATGGTAAGGGAATTCCGGGTTTTGAACCTATATCAATTGTTAAAAGGAAAGGAACATCAAATACATTACCAAAAAAATATTACAAATGTATAACAATTTCCACTCCCTTACCCTAAATTATGCCTCGATCACACTACTTCCTGTATTATGTCATAATATGCCCAATTCACACTACCTTGGTGCTCCTCTTGGACTCTCGTCTTTCTCCTTGGATGTACTTGATTAGACTCCACTTTCCATTTTCTTATTTATATGCACTTGGTAATTTAAGAATCACATATCCTCTAATGTGTGATTATCCCATACTCGATTGACCACTTATTCTGGGACTCCAAAGTTGTGTTGTGTGTCGTGTGCACCAAGACCGTATTGTGCACTCAGGTCCACCTACCGACATCCAACTCCAAAATCATGTTATTATTTCTCAATCATTGTTCTATGCTTTAGGCATGGGTTCTCTGCCACCACAATCCCATCCTTGGATTCCCTTATGCGTTGTAATGTCCCTTTTTTAAATTTTTACTAAAATGCCCAGTTTTCCAATTTTTCACAATTTTTGCTCTACACTAGTCTCCAAATTGGCCCAATTGCTCCCAAATATTCAGAGAAGGTGTATGAATGATATAATAAATTAATTATTATGTTCAAGGATGTATTATGGCCCTCTAATCACTTCTACAAGTTTGTACTAAATTTTGAACAAAATAGATGATTTTATTAGCAATTTTGGGGCTCAAATCCCCCCAAGGTAATTGTTGGAATGGCCAACCAAATGTACAGAAACCCACTCAAATTATCAAATTGAGGAATTGGAGGTGTAGATACATCAACAGGGACCCATATTATGAACCAATCGAACTCCCATGGTTATTATCACTTCCTTCAATCAGATATATACAAACTAGTTTTGAACCCTTGGGGAAATGAGATGCAATTTAATCCAATGGTTATGGAATTTGACCCAATGGAAAAAAAATCTCAGTTAATGAATATAAAACTTCAAATATTCTTCATTCAAATTCCATTCATGCATGAATAATCAATATTTTACATAGTCATTCAAATCTACCAATATTATAAGAGTTTGCAACAAAGAAGTGGGAAATGGCACTGTTTCTTTATTACTGACCAATAATACATAAAATCTCTTGGCCTTTTGACATTATAATTTCTGAACAGAGATATCAGAGTATTTAAATCAGAATACAAAATTCTGGAGCAAGAGGATCTCCCTCAAAAAGATAAATGGCTCACCAAGTGCGCCTCACTCCACTGGGCTGAAATACGATGAAAGAATGTGAGATGGGAGGGGGAATGAGCTGAATCCTGAAGTGTCCACGAGATGTTGTATCTGAACCTGTATATTATAACTGCATTGAATCTCTTTGAAATATGTAAGTGGACTCTCCAATCACCAATAAGGATGGAAATATTTCACCCTCAAAATTGGCTCAAGCATGAACTAGTCACTCACTAGCTCTCTCTCTTCACAACAACAAATTTCACAACTGATAAAAAATATCCTTCTCATGGATTCTCCCTATATTTTATAAACATTAATGGTCTCCTCATCTTCCAAATACATACATAAACCAAATCCAAGTCGAATTGGTGTGGCTGATCATGCTATTACATGTGACCTCTCTCTTCACCTTCCATCTTATCCCAAATCGAGTAGGAACCCATTGGGATTCTCCAAATCACATGAGACCTCTATTGGATGCTCTATTTCAACCTTATATGTCATATATTTCAGATTTCATCCTTCATNATTGGTGTCATAGATGTCATAAGTGTAAGGGGAATCTAGCCAAGTGTCCATGAAACTCCCCATTTGGCTCTTCCTTGCTTATGTAAGTTACACTTCATCCAGAATTCGACCTATGAAGTATATGGACAATTATATTGACCTTATAATCCATCCAAAACATTAGTCTTTCCATATATTTGAGATTGCAAGAGGTAGATTCCATTTAACATAGGAATTCTAGCTTGCGTGGGCCCCATAGTCTCCACATGTCTCCATTTTTCCTAGCAATTTCATTATTCACTTGCATTCATTTAATTGACCTTATTAAATAAATATTTGATTCCTTCTAATGTCTAAACATCATTTATTATATCCCTTATTAACTTCCCAATGTTTCCACCCAACCTAGGGAACTAGTAGGATTGATGGAACTTTCCCACCATGCAATTATTTTAAAATGGGGACATTACAGTCCTCCCTACCAAATATTGCTTGTCCTCAAGCAATTTCAGATTTGGATTCTGCAAAACATTCTCCTCTTCCCATGTGGAATCTTCACTCATTAGATCCTTCCATTGCACCAAGTATTCTTTGATTGTCATGCTCCTTAATCGTCTCTCCCTTGTCTTCAAAACCTTTTCCAGAATAAGTGTGAGTTGTCCTTCATCATCCAAAGGAGGGGGTATATCTGAAATGAAAATTTTCTGACCAATATATTTCTTCAGACAAGAAACATGAAATACATTATGAATTTTACTCCCTTCCGGAAGTTCCAACTCATATGCTACTTCTCCAATTTTCTGGATCACCTTGTAGGGCCCATAGTATCTTGGCTTTAACTTTTCTGCTCCATTCTTTTTGAGAGATGCTTGTTTGTATGGCTGCAAACTCAAATACACTAAATCATCAACCTAGAAATTCCTTTCCTCTCTATATTTATCTGCATATTGTTTTTGCTGATTTTGGGCAACCTGCAAATTGTCTTTTAAAAGCTTTAATATTTCTTGGCTTTCTTCCACCCAATATTTAGCTTTTGGAGCTCTACTATCACCAAATACAAAATCATAAAATGTAAGTGCATCATAACCATATAATTCTTTGAAAGGAGACATTCCTATTGACATGTGAAATGTGGTGTTGTAGTAAAACTCACCCAAATGTAGCCATTTTGTCCAAGCTTTCTGTTGTTCTCCCACATAGTTTCAAAGGTATCCTTCCAACCATTTGTTCACCCTATCAGTTTTTCCATTAGTTTGGGGATGGTAGCTTGTACTTGGATTCAACTAAGTTCCCACCAATCTAAAAAGTTCTTTCCAAAAATCACTCATGAATATATCAACTCTATCACTCATAATGCTCTTGGGGAGCCCATGCAATCTGAAGATTTCTCTAAAAAAAAGGTCAGCCACTTGTGCAGTACTAAAAGAGGATGTAATAGAAAATAAATGAGAAAAATTAGTCAATCTATCCATTACCACATATAGGCAATCCTTGCCCAAATATTTGGGAAAACCGGTGATGAAATCCATCGATATAATGTCCCATTTTTGCCCTGGAATGGGAAAAGGTTACATATTCCTTAATCCCCTTCCAATAGAACCTTTTCCTTAGTTGCCTATAGTTTTTGAATATCCTTAGATGGCTTGCTAGTGGAGAATCATGTGCTTCCTGCAAAACTTTGTACTTAAGCTCTAAATCTCAAACCAAATAAATTATGCCCTTATAGTATATCAGCCCCTCCAAAATTCTGTATTTATCATCTCCCATGAGTCCATCTAATACATCACAAGCAAACTTATCTTTTTCATATTCAACTAGTAGCATGTCCTCCCAATTTTTAGCAATGGCCATGAGAGAAAAAGAAGGTTTTCAAGATAATGCATCTGCTACAATGTTATTCTTTCCTTTCACATATTCAATATCAAAATCATAAGCTTGGATATTGATTACACACTTTTGTTTCCTTTCATTTAGATCCTTTTGGGTAAGGAAGTGTCTTAGACTATTGTGGTCTGTTTTCACCACAAACTTGTTGGCTACCAAGTATTGTCGGAATTTGGCCAAGGCATGCATGATGGCCAACATAATGAGTCCCAACTCTAAGAGATCTTGAATGGCCTTCTCAATATCATATCTGAACTTCTTGGTATGTCTATAAGGTGGTATCAGAATGGGTGAAGTACCCTCCTCCAAAACAATGTTATGCTCAACCCCCCTATCAGGTGGTCTACCATGTGGAAGATCTCTGAAAACTTTTTCATATTTGTGCAGAAGTGTCTCTATCTCTTTTGGGTGTTTAAAAACTCTGATTTTTGGCTTGGGAGAGGTGACATAACATTCAGCATCCCATTCTACATCACCATGCCTCAATATAGATCTCATACTTTTGCAATTTAATACCCGTTTTGGGTAAGTGTGTTGCCCTCTCACAACCCTTAGTGCACCTGTTGAATATTGAAATTTCATTTCAGGAATTTGATAATTTACTGAATGATATCCTATATAATACAACCATTGAAATCCCATGACTATATTATTATCAGCAACATCAACCACATAAAAACTATCAACAAAAGTATAGTTACCTATGGTGACTTGCAGCTTTGGAATCCAGGTGTTGCATTGCATTGTGTTGTGACCTGGGATGACAACTCTGAAGCCATCAAATGGTTCACTTGGTATTTTTCTTTTCTCCACCATCTATGCATCAATGAAATTATGTTTAGCTCCTCCATCTACCAAAACTAAAGCTCTTTGTCCCAATACCACACCCTTGCATTGAATAGTGTGATAGCGAGGAATTGTTGAAAGTACTGCCATTCTTGCTTTGTTCGGTGAGGGATGATTTTCTTCTTGTTTTTATTCTTTAGTTGTTGGCTCATATGTCTCCTCCTGATATGAAATGTGCTCTTCTTCATCCATACCCCCCTCATACTCATCATTATCAGAAAATACGTCTATGCATTGAGCTTTTCCTTTAGCACATTTATGCCCCAGTGTCCATGGTTGGAACACTAATACATTTGGGCAGATTTTTCCACGAAATATTTCCAAGTTTTGAACATTCGTGGATTAATACTTCATTTTTTTTATCATGGAGGAAAAACTGTGGAAATATCGACGCTTTTTAGTTTTCGACGAACTTTCGTCTCTATATCGACGATATATGGCTATCTTTGCACACCCGCCAAACCAATGCCAGCTTTCAATGGCTCTTGGTTTTTTACACACATGTTAACTCATGCATTTTCGTCCACATCTAACTACGAATATCTCGCTATTTTCATAACGGAGTAAACTTGTTCTTGGTGAGAAGTGAATTCCATCCCTCCCTCGGTTCATATTCTCGGTTCGTATTCAAGCCAGCAAGCATGAAACTGGCGCTGAACGTCAAAGAAAAAGATTGCTTCTTTATTCTGTCCAATCATAGAGATTAATCCTTAAATGGAAACCCTCAATAATAATAAAATAGATTTGGTTTTTTTCCCTGGCTGTTGCATCTTTTTTCTTGGGTCTGGGTCTGACTGGCTATGTGTGGTATAGTATTTTATGTATATGATAGAAGTCGCCTATACCCCCACCTTAGGCCATCCATATGCCCTTATATTTTGCATAGATACATTTACACTTGTTCATATATGATGTCGCCATGGATAAATAGTAATTGAAATTAAACTGACTACCTCATTACAGCTATCTCTACCACTGCAACCTAGTTACCTATACGATGTCAGCATAGATAATTTTACCTTTTATATTGTTAGTGGTCCATTGATTAAACTATTCTAGAGAGTAAAATAAAATTTAAATCTAGTTTACAGCTCCTTTGTGGGAGCATGCCAAGATGTATCACTTAGCACATTTGCTATAGTTGCGACAAGGTTCTTGGTGATTGATTGAGTGCGGATTGAGCCCAGATTTCTTTATCAACCATATCCAAAACTAGAGAGATCATTCATACTGTGCAACAATCATCTGGCCGTAAACTCATAAAAGGTAAGCATGCATCCTTTTTGGGGGGATACAAACTAACATTGAGGCTCAAAATAATAGTTGTATTCTTCAGTTCATGTACCTTACAAATGAATTTAACAACCCTGCAACTCCCTCCTTTTATTTAAACCCGAGTAATTGCAACAAGAGGGTCCAGTCAACAATGACTCTAGCCAATTCATTTTTTTTATAGACCCAATGCTCCACTAAGCTATTGGTCATTGACATGGTGTTAATTAATTTCCATAGTAGAAGGAAAACTTTCATTTGGACCATTTGGGCCACCTAGTGTTCCAAATCCCAAACTATCAAGGTCTCCTTGTGAGTAAATCAAAGGCCATTGCACAACACTTGTTGGAATCAATGAAAACTTCAATCTGTTAGACACAATGCTCACTAAGAAGGGGGGTGAATCAGTGAGCTAAGGCTTCAACTCAATTTCAACTTTTTCTACCAATCTTATCATGCCCGCAGCCATCTCTGTCATCAAGTTTGCTTGTCTATTGTCATGTCACCATCTCCTTGTCATCTTTGCACCAAAATCTTTGTCTTGCCCAAATCATCTTCAAATGACCACAGAATGGACCATTTGACTCTCTAGATGTTCCATGCTTGTCATGCTTACTTTTCGATGTCATTATGCATGTCCTTAGTCATCTATGTCCTTCATGTCTTATTCCAATTACACCTTGCCATGTCATCATGCTTAGACACCTCTTCGAATCTCTGTTTGTTATTTATTGTTTTAATGAAATAATCAATTAAAACTTCTTCTAAACATTGCATCTCTCCAATAGTAAGATGTGTCTCTTCAAAACTCAGTCTTAATTCTTTTTATTAAATTTATGTTTATTTTTCTAAATACTTTCCTGTGGCTTCTTATTTAATAAACTCTACTTATTATTTTTCACTAACTTTGCAGGTCCATCTTTTGCATATATGACCATCATAATGCAAACTGAAAGTATGGCTGGATAGCCACCTCAACAAGGATCAGATCCATGTCACCTTTTGAACTTTTTGATACACACACATTATCTGGAGATCATTTGAAAATAGGCTTCCAAACTGTTTAATTCAACACTTTGACAAAAAATGTTTTTAACTTGTAAAAACAATTTTTCTTCTACTTTGGCAGATTGATATCTCCCTCATGTGATCACCATAAGGAAACCTACAAGCATGTCTAGATATCCATTTCAACAATGAACAAGACGATATCACAAGATATATTTGTTGACACACACACAAACTTTGGCAACATTTCAAAATAGCTTCTCAACCTCTTTTGAACATCAAAACATATTTCTTCCCATTTTGGCAAACTCGTATTTCACACGTGTGAACACTCTATGGAGACCTGAAGTTAGGAGCAAATGGACAACTTACCAAAGAATGGATCCATGCCATTTGATAAATTTACTTGCACAAAGACAACCTTTGGTGAGCATTTCCAATTGACCTCTCAAACTCCTGTTTTTAACACTTGGTCAATTTTCTTTTGTTCTCACTATGAAAAATATTATTTTTCCTATTTTTGGCAGAGTCATATTTTGCATATGAGACCATCATAAGACAACCTGAAGGTATGGATGGATATTTCATTCACCAAGGAACATGACTATGCTACATGATGAATTTTATCATCAAAATAACCCCTCCTTGCGGGAATTTCAAAATTCCTTTTCAATTTCCTGAATCTAACACAACCAATTTTCTTGTGTTCTTAAAATGCAAAATAATATTTTTCTTACTTTTGGCAGATTTATATCTTTATCATAAAACACTCCACAGGATAACTGAGACCATGGTTAATGTACCCATCAACAAGCTATAGCATAACACTTTCATATTATTTTTCTCATCGTCCTATGAGATAGAGGTCACCTGAGGCCACCGAGGCAGTTTTTCCAGAACAAGAATAGTGCAAAACAGCCTAAAACTCTGTTTTGGCATACCAATATCTTTTTCATCAAACATATTCTTTGAGAACTGACATTAGAGGAAATTTCAACTCAAAATGGGCCTCCTAAGGAAAATTAATAAAATAATAGTTAAAATAATAAAATAATATTTATTAATTTTAGAGGAAGAAAAGAAAAAAACTACTTTTTTGTTTGTATTTTTGACATATCTCCCTGTGTTTTTGCTCAAATTTTGATCGGGAGATCTTGTTGGATGCGGACTTAAATTCCGCATCCAACGAGTACCCACTCGACATACTTTTGACAGACCCCGCTACCCCAAAAATAAGAAATACCTGAAAAAATGTGACAATGACATCATCATCACGTTTTTTCAGGTATTTCTTGTTTTTGGGGTAGTGGGGTCCATCAAAAGTATGCCGAGTCCACATCTAACGATATCTCATGATCGAAATTTGAGTAAAAACATAGGGACATATATGTAAAAAATACGAACAAAAAAAGTAGTTTTGTTTATGATACCTATCCCCAAATTTATATTAAAAAATTGTTTAAGACCTATACGGTATTTCAAATTTAAAGTAATTTCATTAGCTAACACATGATGACATGGAATTTGAATTAGAGTTAAAAGGCCCATTTTGAGTTGAAATTTCCTCTAATGGACCATGGTGAGATAGCCTCTCAATAAGCTGTAGGATGATAGATTCATCTAGTTTTTATAATACACCTATAAGGTACGATGAGCATTTTCCCAAGGCCACATGAGCCAATTTTCTTAGTCTGGTCCAATATGCCTAAAACATTGTTTCGGTAGGTTTATAACTTCTTCCTCGGCTACTTCCAAGACAATATGAAGAAATGGTTAGGTATGCCAAATATCAATATACAATACCCCCATATGGTGTGGGAATTTTCTTCAACACACAATTTGTGGCAGGCATTTTCTTAAGGCTACCTGAGCCAATTTTCCAACACTTAGTCATTTTCGGGACTTTCTCCAAAATTTATTCTGAAACCTCATTTTGGCAGATTCAAATTTTTCTTCAGACATGCTTAAGGAGAAATAATACCATGGTTAGGTAGAAAAACCAACACACTACAAGACCCCCATGTGCTGCGGGAATTTACTCTAACCCATAATTTAGGGTAGGCATCTTTCTGAGGCTACTTAGCAATTTTTGCTTGCTCTGGCACAAACCCCTATTTTGGTAGGTCCATAACTTCTCCCTCAATAACTTTCAAGAAAAAATGAAGACATGGTTAGGTAGGAAAAACAACAATAAACAGGACCGCCATGTGGTGCGGGCATTTATATTCTCCTATTATGGCATGCATTTCCCTAAGGCAATTTTCACTAATTTCCCCATACTTGGTCATTTTCCTGTCTTTCACCAAATTACCATATTTTTCCAAAATGATTGTCATTAATGTTGTCATCAATGACAATCCTATTCATCACAGTCTTCATGTGTTTATTTATAGAAATTGGTATATAATATACTGCATTTAGAAATATACTTATATCTAATGTATTTGACAAGTTATTGTTTGGTATGGTGTACGTAAGACAATTACTTGTCACTACAAGGATTTTTCACTATGAATGAAAATGCAAGGAATATTGCTCAGTTTAGAGTGGCATTAGAGGTGAGGGGAGATGGAAAATGTTATTTCCCTTGCTCTGATTGCAGGGGCTTGGTAGTAGTTGGTAACGGTATGATAATTTGGGGATTTTGACTAAGTGTTAAAAAACTGCCCTAAAGCAGCTTCCTTATGAAAATGACCACCATAATTCATAAGAAGAATAAAATGCCCTCCATGACCTGCCATCCCATATTTTATTGAAATATCTATCTGACCATGGCCCCGGTTCTCAGAAAAATTCCTTGAAGAAGAAGATACAGGTCTCCCAAAAGAAGGATTTTTGGTCAAATTAGTCAAAATTACTCTAGGGAAATGCCTGCCATAATTTTTGGGTTGACGAAAATGACTACACCACATGGTCACCTTCTAGGTGTATGTTTTTTATACCTGACCATGTTCTCACATTTGTTTGATAATTCTTGAGGAAGAAGATATGGATCTTCCAAAACAAGGTTTCAGGAAGTCTTACACCAAAGTTCAGTAAAATGCTCGCCTAGGGAGTGAAATTAGCATAGGTGTGCTCAGTAAGGTGTAATACATCATCTAGTTGCATTATTTCAGGTTTTGGGTGAAATGAAAAATCCACCTTAGGTTTTGGACAAATTGTCTAAGTATGGAATTATTGGTAAAATCTGCCTAAGTGGCCTCAAGAAAATGCACACCACCTCTCATAGGATGATGCAAAAAATTATCTGAAAGTGGTAGGATCTATTATCCTGCTTGGTACATCCAACCATGGTTTCATATTTCCCAACTATTCTCTGAGGAGGAAGATATCAATTTTCCAAAAGTGCCTCTCACCTTCATTTGCACTATCCCAGTAAAATGCCCGCCAAGGTTAGGTGACCGCCAAGGTTAGGTGATGAGGTTGCAGGAGAGAATATTAGCATGGTTGAGTCAGTATGATATTTCTCACATTTTGGATGTCTCACTCTCCAAGTTTTATGAAAAAAATAAAATCACCTTGGTGACTTAGGGTTTGAAGAAATTTGTTTAAGTGCCAATAAGCAGTTTGGTAGACCACTTTCAAATGCCTTCCAGATGTTGGGTTTATGTCAATAGGTTCATCAATTGGGATGGATTTGTTCTTTGTTGAAATGTCTATCTAGACATACTTTCAGGATAACTTACAATGTTCACATATGCAAAATATCAATCTGCCAAAAGTAGGAAAAGTACTATTTTGCATATTGAGAAACACAAGAAAATTGCCTAAGTGTTGAGAACGGGATTTTGAGACGTCATTTGGAAATTCCCGCCAAGGGATTTCCTTGTGAAAATAAATTTATCAAATTTCATGGATCAAAGGCCACCTGGACCAGTTTTCCAACACTTAGCCATGTCCAAGAATTTCTCCAATGTTTATCTTGAAACCCTATTTTGACAGACTTATAACTTTCTCCTCAGAAATGATTAAGGAAAGATGAGACCATAGATAGATAGTCAGTTCAACAAGATATAGCCTGATATTCTGGTGTGGGCATTCTATTCAAACCATGAATTATGGTGGTCATTCTCTTAGAGTACGTTTTACTACTTTTTCATACTTAGTCAATTTCCAAAGTTTCACAAAGTTGCCATATTTTTCCAGAATGATGTCATATTACAACACTGACTTCCTGATAGCACCAGAACACCATTATGTGTCTTTCCA
>LPNX010026524.1:23067-83067 GCA_001517045.1 Pseudotsuga menziesii | reverse complement strand
ATTGAGTTGTTTAACTATAATTAATTTAAAATGCAACAAAATATAAAATATGCAAATAAAAAAAACCCAAAATAAACTAAACAAAAGATAAATATGCAAAATAAAAAGAAAAACAAAACACAAAATATAAAATATGCAAATAAACAAACAAAAAAACGTAGAATTCAAAAACACCCGCACACTAGCTCATTAGCATTCAAACACCCGCGCAGGATCTGCTCTGGCTCTCATTTGGGGGTTTTTTATTTTGAACTTTCACTGAAGGATATGGAACATGCTATGATGTTTTTTTTATAGGAAGAGTGGGAGAAGGAATTTTCCTATTAGTGCATCATCCACTCCATTTGCATGTGATCCCATGCTTCTAGAACCACCTGCCCCACCTCCAGAATGGCAGCAATGTTTAGACCTTCAGGTTTGTTTCCTTCTATGTTTTTCTTGATTAACTATTGTGTTTTTAATTTATTCATGGTTTTTTTCTTTGTTGTGGATGTGGTGGAGATGAAATGGCTCAAATATCCTTGCAAGCATGAAGCACGAGCTGTCCAGATGAACTTGGGAAATTCAATGTGAGAAATAAAACCAACAGTTATCGAGGAAAAGGAAGAAGGGAATGAGATATTTTAATGCTGCCATGTCTGTGTTTGCTTGTTGTCATTTCACCTTTGGGGGTAATTTATCACTGCACGGTGTTGTTTTTTCTCATTGCATTCCTCAAAGGATGTGGGGATAACATGTTTGTTGTTCCTGTTCCTCTTGTTCTTGAGGATGCAAGGAAAGTGTTTGACAATATTCCTAAATGGAATGTGGTGGTTTTGTGGAGCTATATGATTGCAGGGTATGCTCTGAATCGGAAAGATGAAGAAGCTCTCAATATGCGTTGGCAAGCGTTGATGATGGGGATGAGGCTGAATGATTTTACTTTCTCGACGATGCTTTTGATTTGTGCAAACATCACGGCTTATGATCAGGGTAAGCAAGTTCATATCCTCACCATAAAATATGGATTTGATTCATATAATTTTGTGGGTATTTAACTAGTTGGCATGTCTGCAAAATGTGGGTTTGTTTCTACTTTTGTTTATTCCTTTTGGGCATCATGTAAAAATTCCCATGAATTGATAGTTCAAAGCTAGATTGTGAATGTTTTTAATAGGATATGTGAGTGGCTATTGTGTTAATTATAATACAAAACCTGGTGCTCTGTGGACTTGAAAACCCAATTCTCTTAGGTGCCAAGATAACTCCATGCCATGTTTTTTCTTTAAAGGGCCACCAGGTATTCTATTTGAGAGGAATCTATGTTGGTTGTTACCATTTGGGAACCATTTCGAAAACAAGGTTGTAAAAGGCATATATCAACACACTTCCACCTACTTTCTACAGTCTGCAATAAACTGCAAACTGTCAAACTTTGACAGCCCTCCCTACCTGCAACCACAGTAAACACCGAACTCAATCAAAGGTTAACTATTAGTTGGAAGGTGATATTGTTTAAGAAAGGTAAATAAAGTCTGAAAATTTAAATTATTTGCAAAGCTACAAGTCTGGAACATACATTTGGTGGCTTTCCTATATTTCTAAGAATAGTGTTCCAAGGTTTGGAGTGGTGTGGTTTACATTGAATGCAAAACTAAAACTCTTATACACCTTACATTGGTAACCTTCACTGCTGCTATAAAATTGTCATAATTAGATCTGTCATTATCTATTATTGCTGCTATATTTATATGAGTCCTCATACTTGAATGGAAGGTTATTGGTTGGTTAAATACTGTAATTGAATTGTATATGGTTACACGGATAATGATCTCTTGTATGCTAAAGTGCTTCTGGATGACCTTGCTACTAATTCCATCTATCTTAAATTGAATACATTGACTTGATATCATTTACATTTGCATCTATAAGCACTAAATAAACTTAGTATGTCTTCTTCATTCATAGAAGTAATTGATTGAAAGGAATGTGTTACCAGTTAGCACTACCAGCCATAAAGACAGGTCCAATGGAAAGATGTTTCTATAGCTGGAAAAGAATTTCCATGCCATACCAATGTCCATACAACATGTTTTCTTCTCTACATCCACCTATTTTGACTTGGTTTGACTCAGTTTTTTACTAGACTTGACCAAAAATGTTGGCAAAAGTTGACATTTCCTCTATCTTTCATTTTCTATCCTTTTACTTAAATTTTTAACATTACCACTAATTGTTCCAGTATGTTTGAGAAAGTTTCCAACCTCATCAGACTTCATATGGAGAAACTAGAATTTCATACTTCATTCAAAATTCAACAGACTTAACAGTTTAAAGGATTTCAGGATTGGCAAGATTACAGTCATTTGATTGTATTATATCATGTATCAGGGAATGGGATTGGAATTTAATCAAGAGCACCAAGCCCTTTATGTAACCTGATTTTGGTGCCATTTATTGTTGAATTCCTCTATCATGGATTTAGCAAAAATGTACCCTATGACGATGATGATGACGATGACAATGATGATGATGACGATGATGATGATGATGATGCTTGTCATTGAAAAGTTTAATAGTGTGCATGTTTCTCAAATTTGGTTGTGTTGCTCTTAACCCTTGTTATGTCACTGCAAGCGATGATATATATGGATGGGTTATGGCTATTAATCCAACCAACCATACATTGTTTAATTTTTGGTGGTTGTAAAGTATTTTAAAGTTTTTAAAATTTTATATTAAATATAATTATTTTAAAATTATTTATTTGATTGTTGATTGGGCTATATTTCAGTGACGTAGGTTTTGATATCACCTCCTCCAACGTTGGCAATGTATCAGACGTCATAGGTGTCAGCTGGATGTATTGCAATTCAATTAAACCCTAAATACGGTTGTTATTTTTTCCTTGATAATGGCAACTTTTTGCTTCCGATTTTCAAGGTTCCTCTTGTGTCTTGGTGCATGAACCTCCCAGACTTGAAATTAGTGTGTCTTGCTACATGAACCTCCTCGAATTGAATTATTGGATTTTGAAGCCCATTATTGGATTTTGAATCCCGAATGTTCTATAGAAAATAGTTGTTGTTTGCTCAGAGTGGTTTTGAGGCATTGAGGATTGGAAGCCTTTCAAATAATTTATTCGCATACTGTTTCCCATGATTATCTGCACTATATTTGCTTGACAGAGAGTTTTGGTATGTCCACAGCCGACTTTTGGTTTGTAGAGAGCAGAATTTTGGTTTGACTTGTAGTTTAAGATTATGAGCGGTTAGTGAGGCTTTGTGGAGCTGCACTGCATGTTTTACTAATGGTAGAAAACAGGATGGCGTGGGATTCTTGAGGCAAGATATAAGTTTTTATGGAACAGGAATTGGGTGAAAAATCGTAATCGGCAGTCACTCAGCAATACGCCAAGATGCATAAGGGAGATAAAGAATCAGAATTAGTCCTTGGATTTCAGTGATTTCCCATGGAAATATAACGAATCCCCGTACAGAGTCTGATAATTTATATGAAGGCCTGTTGATGTGTTTATGTGCTTTAGCTTGAAACCCCATCCACCTATTCATTTGATGAAATGAATCTGTAATTCTCCTTCTGTTTAGCTAGTCGGGTAGTTACTTACAGTCTCTTTTGATGTAATTCTTTTAAGGCTATTGCTAATTTTAGGGTTTTAGAGTTCCCACCTCATTTTTCCATTGCATTCTTAGGAGCAGTGTAGTAAGTAGTACTAGTGTTATGTTCACCTATTCTGTAGTGCACCATGCTCACATTTTGGACAGGTTTTTCCTACGTTTAACTACTAAAGTTGATCGTTTGTAGCTTTCCCTTGGTTACCTGCTATCATGAAGTTATTTTGCACTAAGCAGTTCTAATGACAGTGGTGTATGGTTTGTGCTCTTTTTGCAGAGAAATTGATGAATAAATAGCGTCCTTGGAGACTTCAGCAGAAGTGCACATAACTTGATAGTCTCAGTCTCTTAGAATACCCTCTCTAAGGAGAATTTGCTCAGCATCAATTGCAATTGCCTTTGTGGGTGCACTACATATCCTGGTGTTCAGTCACATACAAGCTTGATAGAACCTCCCATACTTGAATTATTGGAGTTTGAAGCCTGAATGTTCTATAGCAAACTGTTTTTGTTTGCTCAGAGTGGTTTTGAGGCTCCTGAGCGGAGCTTTGTAGCAATTGTGGAATGCCAGAGCTTGTCTTGAGTTGTACATGAATAATTGATTTGAGTAATTAGTGAGACATCGACCCTAGCCATAGAATTCTCTGTCTAAACTAACAAAATCCCGTTGCATGCATCAATTCTTGCAAATTCTATCTGTAAGCAAGCGTTGCAATAGAAGAACACAATATTCCCTCTGCGATGTGTCATTTCTTGTGTCCAATATGGTAGAATCTTCTACCAGGAGAAAAAGAAGCAGCAATGAGGGCTACCTTGGAGTGATTCCTATGAAGAAACCCAAGCCTAAACCTGAGGAGAACAAATTCATGTTCAGGTTTTTACTTCTTAATGGTTTGAATTTAAATATGTAGTTGGAGGATGTCATTGAAAAGATATCGGTCTCCAAGTTTGTAAGGACTGTTAGGAGAAAATAAGAGAAATAAATAATAGAAAAGAGGTCAAGAAACATCCACTGGGGTCCCCAAATCTATGTGTAATATGAAATGGGAGAATGAATAAAGATGGAAACATCATATGCAATGATTCTCACAACAAGCCCATGATCGTAGCTCTACAAATTCATCCCTGAACTTCCTCCCCTAAACTGTTTCTTTAGTTTTTTTATAAGTAAACAAAAATGTATTTATATGTGTGCTACAAAAGCATTCCATGAGCTCCTCAAAGTGCATTCTGTTAGAACAAATATTTCCATATATAAATATTATTTACTGGAAAGTTTTTTTTGTAACTAGGGGAATCAGTGTCAAAACCCCATAATTTCCGAAAAATTTAAAATTTTGAAAATACAGATAAACTTCATTATTGCAGTCAACTAATTGTTTTAATTAGTTACATGTTAATGATTTCATAATCTGAATTATCTACTTGATTATGTTTATCTTATAGAATAATTCTTTTTCAGTTTAATGACTTGTTTTTCTTTGCGACCACAAGGTGGAACTGTCTTGGTATTTTGGGCTTACTTATCTTTTGAGCTAACGCAGAAAGTTTACCTGCTCTTACAGATTACAGGTAAGAAAGAGCCGGTGCTGCTTGTCATTAATCATTACACATACATATATAAGTTCGTTGCAAAAATAATAGCTCAGTAAAAGAATATAACTGCTATTCAATTCCAATGCTTTATGAGGTAAAACCATTAAATCATTATTCTTTTAAAGGCGCCATGGAAACGAGATTCAGTCCTATAAGTATTGATGACAGTTTCTTTCTCTCTAGTAGTTGTAATTTATAGTTCTTATTGCGTACTAGACTCTTCGATGTTTACCATGGTCGTCATGTGTGTAAACGCCTTAATCTTTCTTTCCATATAGACCAAGAATGGCAGGGTTATTATGTTAAGGGTTTAATTTAAATTGTGAACAAATACCATTTACGTCATGATAGATTTGGTTACTTCTTGTGATCTGAACGTAATGTATATTGATAATGAGTTTATGTACCAATAATCCCACTTCCAAAACTTTCAAGTTTAAAGGGATTATAACCTTATTGCATACTGCATTCAATTAGACTATAATAGTGTTTGAAGAATTAAATTCCTCTGCACTATATTTGGTTGGAAAATATTATCCAGTTATGGTTAATATAACATTAAAATTTCAATGTCAAGCCCTTCATCATTTTAAGACTTATCATGCTCAAATGCAAACCTTACTAGTTTAATAGTTAAACATTCAATGCAAACCTTACTAGTTTAACAGTTAAACATTCAAAGGCAATGAGACTAACACTAGCAAGAAGGATATTTACCATAAATTGATTTTATGAATTTCTTTTATAAACCTCAATTAGCCTAACTATGGATAGAGTTAAAGTTGGTTTAATGAATGAATGCTATGTTTGTATAAACAAAGGGGTCATAGAATAGACCGTGCCCATGAGAGTTTATAGTTTAACTTTGATTTAAAGTTCTATAATCTTTTATTAAATGCCTCCTTACTTGCATAATGTGCTAGGTCATGTATTGTTTTATACCTTTGCTATGTTTCAATTATTTGGTTGAATGAATGCTTGTTTGAAGCAATGTATTCACCAAAATAAACGTTATGAATTTATTTTATAACAAAAACCAAGGCTTAAATATTACCAAGGTTATAATTGTTTGAATGAATGTATACCATATTTGTATAATGATGGGTCATATTATTCCCCACGCCTTTGGTGAGTTCTATGGCATATTTTGTATATTAATAATTTCTTTTGACCATCATAACGTGCATGCTAGGTTGACTTCGGGACTGAGGGTTATGGTGGAACCTTCGAAACAGCAAAAATGATTGGAATATCAGTCTTTTCATGATTGCTCATCGGGACTATAGAGATTACCCACTGCATGCAAATAATTTCTTTGTGGACATGCCAACATCGTAGCCAAGTGTTGTGTGGTTATAAGGCAGTTTGCAACCCTAGTCTCATCATTCCCTCCGCCGTTCTTAGCCTCTGGCTGCTCTGCTACTACATTCAACCTCCATGCCGATTTCTACAACTAGTTTGAGTGACAGTCTCCAATTCTTGTTTCTTGTCTTTCGCCCTTTGTAAACCTGCTTGCTTCTGCACCTCGTGAGCATGCCCGAACGCTCAATAGAGAAATGCTGTAACAGAATTGTTGTTGCTTGGGCTAGGTTAGTGATTTTTCTCCAGGGTTTCACCACCAAGGCTAGCTTAGACAAGAATATTTGGACTGTGTAGTTTCAATTCTCTTTGGCTCAGTAGTGGGGTCGTGGCTTCACATTGTATGGTTTAATGGGTCCCAGGGTTTCGCCGCAGGGTGGTTTCTTTGGCTGGAAATAAGTGACGACTCAAGCGTCTCTCTTGCTTGGCTTACTGCTCCTGCTTTCAATTACTTTTGATTGTTTACTATGTTAGTAAACTCCTTCTTTCTTGCAGCAGATGAAGGTTTGGCTCCTCCTCGCGTTGGTAACTGCACTGCTATTTGTGGGTGGTTACTTTTCAGTTAAGATTTGAGGTAAGAAGCAATTACTGCTACTTATTTTCTTGTTTTAATACATTCCAGCTTATATACAACAAGATAATAACAATTTTAATGTTTGATGTTACACAGGTGCCGACCTATCCTTCTGCGTGGTTGGTGCAGGGCTGGAACAAGCGTTGCTCACGGGTAAGCCTTGGATACCCCATGGCAGTTCATCCTTGTTCAGTCCCATTCGGGACACTTGACGGTTGGTCGCCGTGGCCTGCAAAACCCTCGTGGTTTTGGTTTACTTGGGTTTATTTTGCTCGATGTCTCTGTTAAGAAAAGGCCCTTGCTTTATGCGGGGCTTCTGGCTTAGGCCGTGACTGTAAATTTTGATTTTTGATCTGTTTACTTGTGTATATATGTAAAGAAATTGAAAGAAGGCTGGTAAAGCCTTACTCTGTTATATTTGTTTGAAGCCGAGAGGCATTAGAAGAGCTTAAACTCTTATTTTTACACGTCTGTTGTAAATTTTGAGATATTAGGGTTTTACCCTAACTTGGCGATATGGAAAAGTATTTACTGCTTCTTTAAATTATCTTTTAATTACAATGCACTACTGTAATTTATTTGGTTATTATTTGTATTGTGTAAATGGTTATTTAAGCTCGGTAAATTGAGCATATCTATGTTCTGTTACTTGGATTCCTGCAAGTTAATATATTTAATTTATAACCTGTAAATTATTCAGGGTAACTGTATAATGTTTTTATATGAACTTACCTTAACTCATTCTGTTCTAATAAGGTTATAAATATTGTTTTGTATTTGTTAACTTTCAGAACTTATGTAATTTAATATTCTTGCAGTTGTATTTGTGTAACTGATAGTTACATATTTTAAGTATAAAATGTGTATTACTTAATATTTATTATAGTGAGATAAATGTTATTTTACCTGCAAGTAAAGTTGTTCCTACCATTATATATATTATCTTTATTCTTTGTCTATTTATAAATATATAATAAGATAGTATTTTATTGTTGTATTCTTATACTTTCTACACTAAATAATTTATAAAAAAATACCTTCTATATTCTATATTATCTTGTTTATGTTATAATATTAGCATTTAAAAAATAAAAGAAAGAAAACAACTATCTATGTTCTATATTTGTTAACATTTTATAATGGATAGGTTAGTAACTGTAGATCTTGTTTAACCTTAGCAAGATAAAAATGAATGAATTAATTACATTACCATCCATAAGTAAATTCTGAAACCAACTAGTTTATCTGTAGAATTAAATCAAGATTTTAGCTATTCTTACTCACAGTTTAGTTGCTATACATACAGTAGTTAATTATCCTAAGCTAAAAGAAATAAACTGTAAAGTTAAAAGCATTTTTATTTAGTCTAACCCTACTCTATTTTAACTAATATATCCTTTTCTTTTGGTTTCAAAATAAGTAATAAGATTACAAAAATGAATACTGTATAGAGAACTGTTATCTACCAAAACATATTACTGTTAATACAATGATATAGCTTCTTTTCCCTTACTAATAATCTGACATTTACAGTCTAGGTCTAACCCTACTCTATGTACAGGTTAGTAATTCTTCTGATAACAGATAAAAGAAAACATTCTATTAATCAAGCTAACTTCTTATTCTATATTTACATCATACTATCTTCATTTAAATACACCACCTGTGCTAGAGTACGATCTGGATTACTCCAGATGGGGAAAAACACAGGTAGGATTTGTTTCTCATTAAGAATAACTTCATTACTAAATGAACTAAGATATCCTATCCTCTAAGTTTTTTTTTTCATCACAAAATGCAAATGCATCATTCAATCATATACAGATAATAACACCGAAATTAATAAATAATAGAACCTGTTCTTAGAGCTTGGTCGACAACACCAATGGGAGGTCGTTCCCCTACCAACTCCTAGATAGCGCTCAAACAACGACTCCTCAGGACCCCCGAGCTTGCTCTGGTCTCCCTGGTTGGAACTAGGTGCAACAAACAATCAAGTACCAGTCCTGAGACTCAATAACAGTCCTGAACTTGTCAGTCAAATATCTCAGCTAGAAAGTTGTATCAGATCAAGTTACTGCAATTTATCCCTCAAACACCTTCCTTACAATTTTTCCTTTTTCCCAATGAATTCCTTGAAGTGCATTCCACCTGAATGATTCTTCTCCTGGAAAATATCTGAGCAGCCCCATCTCTCTACATTGGGTACTTTTAAAAGATTGCCTAGGTCTTTTTGGGTTAGTTGTCATTAATTGAGCCACCTGCTCTGATCCCATTTTCTTGGGGGATCATGACCACAAATGTAGGGAAGTTTCCACCTGCAACATAGGAAGCGTTTGAGGATGCTGCCACTTGTCTTTTGCTCTCCACCTAGTTCCTTCCACCAGTTTGACTAGTAACACTCTTATTAACAGCTCTCCCAAGCTGTCGTCTCCACTTTTTATTTATTAAAAATAAAAAATTCAGAATTACATTCCACATCTTTTGACTCTGCTGAGTCATCAGTTTCTACTTAGCACTAAATTTAACATAATGTATTATGAATCAAATTAAAACAAATAACATTATTTTACAAAATTGGGGTATGTGACATACACACCCCCTTAAAATGTAACATCGTCCTCAATGTTACTTATTCTTCATCTTCTGAAGTCCCCTGGAATAGATTTGGGTATGCTTCCCGCATCTTACTTTTCAGTTCCTAGGTGGCCTCTTTAGGACTAAGGTACTTCCATTGCACCTTCACCTGTCCAATGGTGCGGTTTTGAAGTGTAATTTCCCTCCTCCCAAGGATATTGTCCGGTTCCACCAGAATTTCTCCTTCTGGTTCCACCTGTACAACATTCCAATCAACCACATGAGTAGCATCATGAACATATTTCTTTAAAACAAAGATATGAAAAACATTATGTACTTTCAAGTTAGGTGGTAATGCTAGTTGGTAGGCTACTTGGCCAATCCTAGATAAAATTTCAAACGGACCACAGTAATGTGGTGCCAATTTTGCACAACTCCCCAGTCTTAGAGAGCTTTTCTTGGGCCTTACCTTGATGAACACATGTTCACCTACCTGGAACTCCTTTGGATTTCTTTTCAAGTCTACTTGACTTTTTTGCCGATCCTATGCCACCTTCAAATTTCCCTGCACTTGCTTCACAATTTCCTCCATTTCCTTCAATAATTTTGGTCCTAACACCAATCTATCTACTGGATTATTCCAAGAGATAGGAGTGTTGCGTTTACATCCATATAAAATTTCAAATGGACTAAATTTAGCTAATGACTGATAGTTATTATTATATGCAAACTCTGCTATATGTAAATAGTCTTCTCACTTACCTAGCTAATCTTTCACATACATCCTCAATAAATCCTCCAATACCTGATTTACTCTTTCAGTTTGTCCATCTATTTGAGGATGGAAGGAAGTACTAAAATTCAATGTTGTATTTAATCCTTTAAACAAGGACTTCCAAAAGTTTCCTGTAAATTTAGGATCTCTGTCTGAGATTATAACTTTTGGTACTCCATGTAACCGAAAAATCTGCTTTAAGAAGATATCAGCTGTATTGGCAGCCTTGTAAGTAGTTTTAACAGGAATAAAATGTGTTGTCTTGCTTAACTTATCAACCACTACCATAATAGAGTCATTTTGATTCTGGTTTCTAGGCAGTCCAGTAATAAAATCTAAGCTAATTACTTCCCATTTCCAGCTAGGAATAGGTAAAGGTTGTAGCAAACCAACTGGGTGTCGGTGTTCAGTTTTCACCTGTTGACATTCTAAACACCTTGCAATGTATTCAACTACTTCAGTTTTCATATTTGGCCAAAAATATTCTTTCCTTAGCATGGTTATAGTCTTTTGATAACCTGGGTGTCCTGAATATGGTGTTTTATGGACTTCATCCAGAATTGACAACTTAACCTTAGGTACATTAGGTACATACAGTTTATCTTTAAATAATAAAAATTCATTTTTATTTAAACTATAACCTTTTATTAAGCTTTTTGTAGGTTCTTTCTTCGCTGTAATTTGCAATTTCTGATAAATTTCATCTTGTTTTACCCCTTCTTTAAGCTGTTCATTTAAATCGGAAACGTAGGTGCTGATTGCTACTGTAAAGTTCAACTTTGCGTTTCTACTTAATGCATCAGCCACCTTATTTTCCTTACCCTTTATATGCTGGATTTCAAAGTCATACTCACTTAAGAAAGCTAACCACCTAGCTTATCTAGTGTTTAAATTAGGCTGATCTAGAAGATATTTCAATCCTTTATTATCAGTCATTAAAATAATTTTTCTGCCGATTAAATGATGTCGCCACATTTTTAAGGCATGTATTACAGCTGCTACTTCTAGATCATAAGTCGCGTAATTCTTTTCGTGAATTTTTAACTTTCTAGACTCATAGGCAATGACATGCCCTTCTTGAGTCAGAACACCACCTAAGCCATCATTACAGGCATCAGTGCATACTACGAAGTCTTTATTAGGGTCTGTTATTCTTAGAATAGGTCCACTAGTCAATAAGGTTTTTAACTTCTTAAAACTTTCTTCACATTTCTGGTTCCAATCAAATTTCTTTCCTTTCTTTTGTAAGGAAGTTATCAGATTTGTTATCTTTGAAAAGCCTTCAATGAATCTCCGGTAATAACCGGTAATTCCCATGAACGACCTAACATCCGTTACATCTTTAGGAACTGGCCAATCTTCGATTGCCCATATCTTTTCAGGATCTACTGAAATTCCTTCCTTAGTCACTACGTGACCTAAGTACTGAATTTCATCCTTAAAGAAGTCACACTTACTAAAATTTGTGAAGAGTTGATGTTCTCACAAATCTTGTAAAATTATTTTTAGGTGCTCTTTATGTTCTTCTTTCATTTTAGAGTAAATTAGGATGTCGTCGATAAACACGACCACAAACTTATCTAAATACTTATGCATTATATTGTTCATTAAGCACATAAAGACAGCTGGGGTGTTAGTAAGCCCGAATGGCATTACGACAAACTCGTAGTGTACATACCTTGTTCTAATGGTTGTCTTAAAGATATCTTCATCTTTAATTCTTACTTGATGATATCCTAACCTCAAATCTATCTTCGAAAACATCGTGGCTCCACGTAGTTGATCAAACAGATCATCTATGCGGGGCAACGGATATCTATTTTTAATAGCCATCTTGTTTAGCTGACGGTAGTCTATGCATAATCGCATAGTTCTATCTTTCTTTTTAACAAAGATGACCGGTTCTCCCCAAGGAGACACACTAGGTCGAATGTACTTTTTATCAATTAACTCTTTTAATTGTGATTTTAGCTCATTAAGTTCTAAAATGTTCATTCGATAAGGAGCCTTTGAACTAGGTACCGCACCTGGTACCAGTTCAATGGTGAAATCCAAGTCCCTCTTTGGAGGTAATCCTGGAATTTCTTCTGGGAATACGTCAGTATATTCTTTTAAAATAGGAATATTTTCGATTTTTAACTTATCTGTTTTAGTTTTACCTTCCTCATCTGTAATAGTTACTGCATAGGCTTTACATCCTTTTCTAACATCTCTTTTAAGTTGTAAAGCAGAAATCTTCCTTACTATAGTTTTTCTAGGAATTCCCTTAACCTTTACTGGTTGTTCATCACTATTTAAGCATGTAAAAGTTTTATCATAACAATTTAAAATTACCTTATGCTGTTCTAACCAGTCCATGCCAATCAACAAATCATATGAGCCAAGTGGCAAAACATTAAGCTTAGCTACAGTTTCAAATTCACCCATAAATAAAGCACATTCTTTCACATAACAATTTACTTTTCTTTTAGCCCCAGTGTCTAATTGAACTAACCAAGAATTCTCAAACTTATCGATAGAAAACTTACATTTTTCCACTATCTGAGGTGCAATATAACTAAGACTAGCTCCTGGATCAATTAAAATGGTTACAGGGGTCTAATTAATCATACCTTCTACTTCCACCATGGAAGTTTGATAGTCAGCTTGGCAGTTCTCCAAAGCTGCATTAATTCTGGGCATGCTCCTTGCTAGTTCCTTGACGGTCATCTCCTCCTGTACAGTATGAATATTGCTAGCATTATTTTTCCGGTTTGGACAGACCGAGGCATAGTGTGGGCCATTACATTCCCAACACTTAACAGGATCTTTACATTCAAAACTCTTGGTAAAATTTCCATGGTTATTTGCAGCTTCCTTGCCCTTAAAATTATTCGAATTGTTGGAAGTACCATTCCTATTTCCCTGAAAATTCTTGTTGTTAGAATAATTTTTGGTCTTATTATTCTTGAAATTCCTATGAGGTACAAATTCCTTCTTCTTAAATTCAGGATGATTGTTATTTTTCTTAGCCTTCCAGTTGGCCAAGCCTTCTTTCTTCTGGTTCTGCTCAAAACAAAAATTAGCCTTCCTCATAGCTTCCTCCAAAGTCTTCGGGTTATCATATTCAATTATGTATTTGATATGATACGGTAGACAGCTAAGAAATCGTTGTATTTTAGATTTCTCTTCTACTAGGTAGGGTACATACCTAAGTAAACTTAAGAATTTGCTGTTCAAATCCTTCATTGTCATTGAACCTAACTTCAGTTCATAAAACTCTTTAGCTCTCTCCTCGTAATACTGTTCAGATAGAAAAAAGAAAAAAAATTGAAATACCTTTTAAAGGTACTCCAATTAACTTCCTTCTCTCTTATACCCTTGACTCTCTTCAAGTCTTGCCACCATATGTCAGCTTTTCCTAAGAGGTTATATATTGCCATCCTTGCCTTTAACTGATTAGAATAATTATATATATGAAAATACTTCTTCATCCCGGATAACCAGGACTCTACTTCCTCCCCTTTCTCAGTCTCTCCATTAAAAGTTGGGGGCTTTATCTTTTTGAACTCCCCTGAAATTTCCTCATATGGTTTGTATTTCTTCTTTCTGTCACTAGTAGTATGGTAACTTTGTCGTTCACCAAACCCTTCAGATGATGAACTACTTTCAGTTTTTGCAAGCTTCATCTTTTTGGATTTTCTTTCATGACTAACATCTTCAGATTCTAATCTCCTACTCCATCCTTCAATTTGGAACCTTTCTATTAAAATTTGGTTCAATTCTTCCTGAGCCTCTAGGATTCTTTCATGCTCCTTCTTTACAGACTCCATTTCTATTTTTAACTCTTTTACAGTCTGTAACAGCTCTGAGGAGTTACCAGTCCCTTCTTCTAACATAGGTTCTCTAGGCAAATTTCTTGTTTCTGTATCTGGAGACTCCTCCTGTGCATACTCTCCCAGCTTTTCCATACCTGCCTGTTAAACATCAGAAAAGGAAATTTTATGTTCTTAACATAAAACAAAATATATGTTATAGCATATTTTTTTAATTTACTGTTCTATGAAAGCTAGTTGGGCTGCATCAAGGCCTACTGTTTGAACCTTGTGCTCTGATACCACATGTCAAAACCCCATAATTTCCGAAAAATTTAAAATTTTGTAAATACAGATAAACTTCATTATTGCAGTCAACTAATTGTTTTAATTAGTTATATGTTAATGATTTCATAATCTGAATTATCTACTTGATTATGTTTATCTTATAGAATAATTCTTTTTTCGTTTAATGACTTGTTTTTCTTTGCGACCACAAGGTGGAACTGTCTTGGTATTCTGGGCTTACTTAGCTTTTGAGCTAACGCAGAAAGTTTACCTGCTCTTACAGATTACAGGTAAGAAAGATCCGGTGATGCTTGTCACTAATCATTACGCATACATATATAAGTTCGTTGCAAAAATAATAGCTCAGTAAAAGAATATAACTGCTATTCAATTCCAATGCTTTATGAGGTAAAACCATTAAATCGTTATTCTTTTAAAGGCGCCATGGAAACGAGATTCAGTCCTATCAGTATTGATGACAATTGCTTTCTCTCTAGTAGTTGTAATTTATAGTTCTTATTGCGTATTAGACTCTTCGATGTTTACCATGGTCGTCGTGTGTGTAAACGCCTTAATCTTTCTTTGCATACAGACCAAGAATGGCAGGGTTATTATGTTAAGGGTTTAATTTAAATTGTGAAGAAATACCATTTACGTCATGATAGATTTGGTTACTGCTTGTGATATGAACGTAATGTATATTGATAATGAGTTTATGTACCAATAATCCCACTTCCAAAACTTTCAAGTTTAAAGGGATTATAACCTTATTGCATAATACATTCAATTAGACTATAATAGTGTTTGAAGAATTAAATTCCTCTGCACTATATTTGGTTGGAAAATATTATCCAGTTATGGTTAATATAACATTAAAATTTCAATGTCAAGCCCTTCAGCATTTTAAGACTTATCATGCTCAAATGCAAACCTTACTAGTTTAATAGTTAAACATTCAATGCAAACCTTACTAGTTTAACAGTTAAACATTCAAAGGCAATGAGACTAACACTAGAAAGAAGGATATTTAGCATAAATTGATTTTATGAATTTCTTTTATAAACCTCAATTAGCCTAACTATGGATAGAGTTAAAGTTGGTTTAATGAATGAATGTCATGTTTGTATAAACAAAGGGGCCATAGAATAGACCGCGCCCATGAGAGTCTATAGTTTAACTTTAATTTAAAGTTCTATAATATTTTATTAAATGCCTCCTTACTTGCATAACGTGCTAGGTCATGTATTGTTTTATACCTTTGCTATGTTTCAATTATTTGGTTGAATGAATGCTTGTTTGAAGCAATGTATTCACCAAAATAAACGTTATGAATTTCTTTTATAACAAAAACCAAGGCTTAACTATTACCAAGGTTATAATTGTTTGAATGAATGTATACCATATTTGTATAATGATGGGTCGTATTATTCCCCATGCCTTTGGTGTGTTCTATGGCATATTTTGTATATTAATAATTTATTTTGACCATCATAACGTGCATGCTAGGTTGACTTCGGGACTGAGGTTATGGTGGAACCTTCGAAACAACAAAAATGATTGGAATATCAGTCTTCTCGTGATTGCTCGTCGGGACTATAGAGATTACCCACTGCATGCAAATAATTTCTTTGTGGACGTGACAACACCGTAGCCAAGTGTTGGGTGGTTATAAGGCAGTTTGCAACCCTAGTCTCATCATTCCCTGCGTCATTCTCGGCTTCCGGCTGCTCTGCTACTGCATTCGACCTCCATGCCAATTTTTGCAACTAGTTTGAGTGACAGTCTCCAATTCTTGTTTCTTGTCTTTCGCCCTTCGTAAACCTGCTTGCTTCTGCACCTCGTGAGCACGCCCAAATGCTCAATAGAGAAATGCTGAAATAGAATTGTTGTTGCTTGGGCTAGGTTAGTGATTTTGCTCCGGGTTTTCACCACCAAGGCTAGCTTAGACAAGAATCTTCGGACTGTGTAGTTTCAATTCTCTTTGGCTCGGTAGTGGGTTCGTGGCTTCACATCGTATGGTTTAATGGGTCCTAGGGTTTCGCCACAGGGTGGTTTCTTTGGCTGGAAATAAGTGACGACTCAAGCGTTTCTCTTGCTTGGCTTGTTGCTCCTGCTTTCAGTTACTGTTGATTGTTTAATGTGTTAGTAAACTCCTTCTTTATTGCAGCAGATGAAGGTTTGGCTCCTCCTCTCATTGGTAACTGCACTGTTGTTTGTGGGTGGTTACTTTTCAGTTAAGATTTGAGGTAAGAAGCAATTATTGCTACTTCGTTTCTTGTTTTAATACATTCCAGCTTATATACAGCAAGATAATAATAATTTTAATGTTTGATGTTACACAGGTGCCGACCTATCCTTCTTCGTGGTTGGTACAGGGCTGGAACAAGCGTTGCTCACGGGTAAGCCTTGGATACCCCATGGCAGTTCATCCTTGTTCAGTCCCATTCGGGACACTTGACAGTTGGTCGTCGTGGCCTGCAAAACCCTCGTGGTTTTTGTTTACTTGGGTTTATTTTGCTCGCTGTCTCTGTTAAGAAAACCTTGCTTTATGCGGGGCTTCCGGCTTAGGCCGTGACTGTAAATTTTGATTTTTGATCTGTTTACTTGTGTATATATTTAAAAAAAAATGAAAGAAGGCTGGTAAATCCTTACTCTGTTAATTTTGTTTGAAGCCGAGAGGCATTAGAAGAGCTTAAACTCTTGGTTTTACATTTCTGTTGTAAATTTTGAGATATTAGGGTTTTACCCTAACTTGGCGATATGGAAAAGTATTTACTGCTTCTTTAAATTATCTGTTAATTACAATGCACTACTGTAATTTATTTGGTTATTATTTGTATTGTGTAAATGGTTATTTAAGCTCGGTAAATTGAGCATATCTATGTTCTGTTACTTGGATTCCTGCAAGTTAATATATTTAATTTATAACCTGTAAATTATTCAGGGTAACTGTATCATGTTTTTATATGAACTTACTTTAACTCATTCTGTTCTAGTAAGGTTATAAATATTGTTTTGTATTTGTTAACTTTCAGAACTTATGTAATTTAATATTCTTGCAGTTGTATTTGTGTAATTGATAGTTACATCTTTTAAGTATAAAATGTGTATTACTTAATATTTATTATAGTGAGATAAATGTTAATTTTACCTGCAAGTAAAGTTGTTCCTACCATTATATATATTACCTTTATTCTTTGTCTATTTAAAATATATAATAAGATAGTATTTTATTGTTGTATTCTTATACTTTCTACACTAAATAATTTATAAAAAAATACCTTATGTATTCTATATTATCATGTTTATGTTATAATATTAGCATTTAAAAAATAAAAGAAAGAAAACAACTATCTATGTTCTATATTTGTTAACATTTTATAACGGATAGGTTAGTAACTGTAGATCTTGTTTAAGCTTAGCTAGATAAAAATGAATGAATTAATTACATTACCATCCATAAGTAAATTCTGAAACCAACTAGTTTATCTGTAGAATTAAATCAAGATTTTAGCTATTCTTACTCACAGTTTAGTTGCTATACATACAGTAGTTAATTATCCTAAGCTGAAAGAAATAAACTGTAAAGTTAAAAGCATTTTTATTTAGTCTAACTCTACTCTATTTTAACTAATATATCCTTTTCTTTTGGTTTAAAAATAAGTAATAAGATTACAAAAATGAATACTGTATAGAGAACTGTTATCTACCAAAACATATTACTGTTAATACAATGATATAGCTTCTTTTCCCTTACTAATAATCTGACATTTACAGTCTAGGTCTAACCCTACTCTATGTACAGGTTAGTAGTTCTTCTGATAACAGATAAAAGAAAACATTCTATTAATCAAGCTAACTTCTTATTCTATATTTACATCATACTATCTTCATTTAAATACACCACATGATCTAGAGTATGATCTGGATTACTCCATATGGGGAAAAACACAGGTAGGATTTGTTTCTCATTAAGAATAACTTCATTGCTAAACGAACTAAGATATCCTATCCTCTAAGTTTTTTTTTTCATCATAAACTGCAAATGCATCATTCAATCATATACAGATAATAACACCGAAATTAATAAATAACAGAACCTGTTCTTAGAGCTTGGTCGACAACAGCAATGGGAGGCCATTCCTCCCTACAAACTCCTGGAGAGCGCTCAAACAACGACTCCTCATGACCCCCGAGCTTGCTCTGGTCTCCCTGGCTGGAACTAGGTGCAACAAACAATCAAGTACCAGTCCTGAGACTCAATACCAGTCCTAAACTTGTCAGTCAAATCTCTCAGCTAGAAAGTTGTATCATATCAAGTTACTGCAGTTTATCCCTCAAACACCTTCCTCACAGTTTTCCCTTTTTCCCAATGAATTCCTTGAAGTGCATTCCACCTGAATGATTCTTCTCCTGGAAAATATCTGAGCAGCCCCAGCTCTCTACATTGGGTACTTTTAAAAGATTACCTAGGTCTTTTTGGGTTAGTTGTCATTAATTGAGCCACCTACTCTGATCCCACTTTCTTGGGGGATCATGACCCCAAATGTAGGGAAGTTTCCTCCTGCAACATAGGAAGTGTTTGAGGATGCTGCCACTTGTATTTTGCTCTCCACCTAATTCCTTCCACCAGTTTGACTAGTAACACTCTTATTAACAGCTCTCCCAAGCTGTTGTCTCCACTTTTTATTTTTTAAAAATAAAATATTCAGAATTCCATTCCACATCTTTTGACTCTGCTGAGTCATCAATTTCTACTTAGCACTAAATTTAACATAATGTCTTATGAATCAAATTAAAACAAATAACATTATTTTACAAAATTGGGGTATGTGACAATCAGCAACTGGAGTTGGGCTGGTACTCACGTGACACGGGGTCTAGGGATCCATTCCCGCTACCACTATACCCCTAGGTACCCCACACCCGCCGCAAGACATGGGACACAGGTAAACCCGGGTGGGATTTGATCTTGTGACCTCCAATTTACAACAAGTGACTTCATAACAATTGAACCGCCAATGAGCCACACCCGTGTGGGCTATTATTTACTGGAAAGTTAACTTTTCATAGATAACAAATATTATCCGAAGTATTTAGTGACATTTTATTCATATAGTAAGACAACATGACTCTTTCCTTTGTTCTTTGTTTTATATTGTTTGAAGGGATGGTGGTATTAACAGTGTCCACGCATTTCCAGTAAAAACCTATTTATATGTGTATTTAATATATTTATCTCTTAAAATTTAAAATTTGTGTGTTTTTTTCATTTTAATACAATGGTTAAAGAAATCTTGTCGAATACAAACACAAGTTTCCACATCAGTGAGGCAATGGTATTGTAATATAGCATTTAAATCCAAGTTCATATTCTAGTGGAGAATGTGTGTTGGATAGATTGATTATTGATTTCCTTCTCAAGACATGTGGAATGTGACTTCAGAACCGCATATCTTGGTGGAATTACCCCAAGAACACACTTTACAAACAGTATTAGCCGATTTAATTGTATGCCCATTTTTTATTTCATAGAGTATTTTGATATTTTCCATGCCTAGCAAAATGACCACTTGTGTATAGGTCTAGGAATGGATTCTTTATTTAATTTATAAATTTAATTTCCAGCCAACATAGTGGTTTTCCATTTATTAGGACAACTCTTTGCAAGCGGTATGGGCCAACGGACCTAGCAAAAGGCAATTGATAAGGTAAGGGCTCTTGCATTGCCTACATTCTCCCTAGGCATTAATATTTTATATGACTTGCTTGTACCTGTTGTATAATATAACTTTACTATTTTCATTTCTATCCTCTTCATCATGCTTCCTATCCAATGTTTGTATAGAGAACATAATAATATCAAACTTAAGTGTCTTTGTTGTGTTCTTGCTGTACCATTCCCTGCTTTTAGCACTCTTATGTTCTCTCTGTGCATTGCCCACCTCTGTTTTTTAACCACTTTCCCTCTATCAGAACTGTTTGTTTTCAGCTTTTGGCTCCATTTCTTCATCGCTTCTTTAAATTACTATTCAAAATTGTGTTTTGTTTTTCATTTTCTACCAAAATATTGGAATTTTTTGTTCCCGTTTATTTTCTACCAAACCAAAATATTGCACGAGAAGCCTTTTTTGGGTGGAAATGGAGGTGCTTTTCCTGTCATCCAAGCTTCTTCCAACCTTCTCATGGGGAAAAGGAGTCTCAAGTTTTAAAACCTAGTAAGAGAAATTATCCTTTATCCTCCATCTCTGAAGCTACCATTTGTGGTTATATTACAAGTATATTATGATAGATTTCTTGGTTTGGCATGGGAAGCTTTGTTGGGGTTGAAACAAAGGTATATTTCCATTCTATAGCATTTGTCTTGTAGTAATAATTTTTAGGAATTGCGGTGACATTGCCACCTCATGGCTCTTGTTTGACAAATATCTAATGTCTAGCTTAGGATTTTCCTATTGAAGATTTCTAAAGTGGATGTAGTTAATAAGGAGCAGATTGGGTTTGAACCATTCAACTCTATATACTCTTTAATCACTAAAGCCTCCATGAGATCCTCAATTGACCCCATCTGCCTAACCTAGATTTGTTAGGCATTAATCACAGCTTTTATGCCATTTTAAATCTTTAATTCATCTTTCATTTTTTGTTTTATAAGATCTGAAAATTTATGTCATTTACATGTATTAAACTCATCCCTAAAACATCAAATCGCATGGTAGGTTTGCCCCAGTTTGTGGCTGGGAATTACCTTCTGAAAATTTGCTCTATAGCGCTGATTAAATCTGGTCTAAAACAGAATTAAAAGGTTGATTTGCAGGGTTGAAAACTTTATATTAATAAGTGAAATTCCTAGATCTTCCCTAGTTTTAGCCTCATGTGTACCTTATTTCAAATCTAACTAAAGGTTAAAACATTATATTGTCACAAATCTTGGTTGCTGGTTGGAAAAGACATATCATTTACAAGTTTGTAGCAACATTTAATTTATAAATTCATATCTCAAATTTGAGGATATTTTCACATATACACTAATAAATTCTCAAACCCTGATTCTTCACTACTAAAATCCCTTGTAGCATCAACTAGTCCATTGATTGTATCAATCCATTTAACATTTTCTTCTATAACTAGATCTTGTAATTGCAAATAATGCATCTCAATAGAAGCTAGAGCCTAGAACCTACTTCCTTTACAAGACAGATATGGTGTTAACACTTTCCATTGTAGATAACATTGTAATACCTGCAACATCTATGATATAGCCCACTTGAATGGTGGTAGAGAGACTTATTGTAATTTTCAGTTTATGTTATTGTATGCTTGGTTTTTCTTTCTGTCGTTGTTCTTTTTTATCACCTTTATGTCTTCCTGATAAAAAATTTGGAAGTTCATAGGATGCACATTGGACCTAGAGGAAACCATACAATTTTCATATGCACAGAGGGTGTGAATAAGACCATTCTGTAAGGACCCTATTTGGTTGTGATGAATAAGTATGGAAATATTGCAAGTAATTAGAAACCGACATGGAAATCTGTACATCAAACCAATATACAATAGATGTTATGTTTTGAATAACTGCTTACAAAATTTAATCTAGGCATATAATCATGCCACTAGAAATAATTGAATGGGATAAGTTATCCATGGTATTGATTTATCGACTGTTGATTCTTGAATTTTATCTATGGATTCGCTTGTCCATAGACACAAAAACTCCACGAGATTGCACATCAATCACAAGCACTTATTGAAGATCCAAAACCATGGAAAGGAATGTGCCTTTCCACGGTTTTTTAAATTTTTTTGAAACCTCCAGGTTTCGTAATATCGACGAACTTTCGTCGTAGGTATTACAAAACCATCGAAACCCCGGGTGGATTTCAATGAATACCGTTGCTATAATGACGTAGTTTCGTGGAAAAATTACCGTTCAACTTGCATATTTTTTCGATAGAGATTGGTTTTCCACGGTTTTGCGTGGAAGAAATTTCTTTTCAAATTCCAGAATTCATTGATATAGAGAAAAAAATTCATCGAAACTATTCCATGGTTTTGCGTGGAAACAAACTTTTGCCTAGCATTTTTTGGCCATATTTTCGTCGTTATAGGGACGACAATTTTGTCAATAGAGCGACGAAACGTAAAAAATGAATTAAAAAAATCAATTTCAAGGCCACTGTATAGAAGACACGTGGCAGCCAGTTTTCATCTCTATATCGATGGCTTATAAAGTTTGTCGTTATAGCGATGAAATTAACTGCCATGAAACATCATGACCGTTATTGTTGCAATTGAGAGGACGAAACGTGGAAATAGCAACGAAAAATCCTCGCAAATTTGCTCATATGTATTAGTGGAAGCATGTAAAGCACAATCTTTTCCTTCGAAGTTCATCCCTATTTTGTCCTTATTTATTATTCTTTTCATACATATCTCTTTACCAACTCTTCTTATCAGGTGCATCCTTTTTCCAAGGCTTTCTTTCAAATCTGGAGTTATGCTTGGGAGGAAATCTTGCTCTAGGGAGCACATTTTGAAGGTCTCTAGTCAAGCTCATTGCGTCATTTAAGTTAGTAGGCTTGTGGGATTAGACCAAAAATTTTAAGGGCTCTGCCAAACCTTCAGTAATTAGAAATACTAACCTTTCCAAAGATACATCAACCACCCTAACTGATAATATTTGGAATTCCAACATATACTCAATAGGAGTCCCTACTTGCTTCAATTATGCTAGTTCTCTGAAAGACAATTCTGGATCTTTTTGCTCAAACCTTTATAATACCATGTCAAAAAATTCCCCATATGTTTTGACCTGATCATGACCCAAGTTTTTCAGGCCATGGAACCACCATTCATTGGCATCTCCCTCCAAGTGCGAAATAGCCATTTTTAAAGCATCGTCTTCCACCATTGGATTCAACTAGAAATACACATCCAATTTCTGCACCCAAGTGTTAGCAGAGCTTTGAGATGAACCATAAAAAGTAGGAAGTGGCACTTTACCTATGCCACAATTCAATTCTTTATTTTTGTACAGAGACTTACTTCCCTCCTTCTTTCTGAATTTGTTTTCCATAGTGAAGTATTGTTCAAATTTTATACTCCTCCTACACTCTTCATCCAATTTAGCTCAATCTTTTGTTATTGTATCAATTTCAAATTAAATATTAGTATCTTCTTTGGGAGTAAGAAATTTAGGTGCATTAGTCCTTGGTGTGCTCTATAATTCATGGGGTCTATTATGAGTTCTTGTTTGTGAGAAAATGTGCTCACCCATTGTCTTCTTTTCTGCTAATTTTGAACTACCACTATCTCACGTTATCCCTTTGCTTCCCATTTGATTGGCCATCAATTCGAATCCTTTTGTTATCTGTTGGGACATGACTACTATATTTTTTTTCATTTATTCAAACAAAGGTCTTATAAGTTGTAGATACTCCATTTTCTCCTTAGTTTGGTCTTCTCCCTCCTGAGCCATAGTTTTAGTCCAAGGTGCCCTTTTTTTTCCCAATTCTTCTTCTACAAGTCGAGCACCTTCCAATTCATATTCTAAGGATGATGGTTTATTAATTTGAATCCTAGTTAAAATGATCATGTTCCAAGACCATTCTCTGATACCACTTGTAATGTCCCTTTTTAAAAATTTTACTAAAATGCCCAATTTTGCACAATTTTCGCTCTAGACTAGTCTTAGTGTCTTGGTCTCCAAATTGGCCCAATTTCTCCCAAATATTTAGAGAAGGTGTATGAATGATATAATAACTTAATTATTATTTTCAGGGATTTATTATGGTCCTCCAATCACTTATTCAAGTTTTTTCTAAATTATGAACAAGATAGATGATTTTATTAGCAATTTTGGGACTCAAATCCCCCGGGGTAATTGTCGGAATGGCCTCCCAAATGTACAGAAACCCAATAGAATTATAAAATTGAGGCAAGGGATGTGGATAGTACATCAATAGGGACTCATATTCATAACCAATTGAACTCCCATGGTTATTATCACTTCCTTCAATCAGATATATACAAACTAGTTTTGAACCCTTGGGGAAATGAGATGCAATTTAAGCCAATGGTTATGGAATTCGACCCAATGGACACAAACTCTCAGTTAATGAATATGAAACCTAAAATATTCTTTATTGACAGTATATTCATGCATTAATAATCAATATTTTACACAGACATTCAAATCTACCAATATTATAAGAGTTTGCAACAAAGAAGTGGGAAATGGCACTGTTTCTTTATTACTGATCAATAATACATAAAATATATTTTCGTTTCAAATTGATAACTTTTTAAAAATATATATCTGAGTATTTAAATCATAATACAAAATTATGGAGCAAGAGGACCTCCCTCAAAAATATAAATCGCTCACCAAGTGTGCCTCACTCCACCGGGCTGAAATATGGTGAAAGAATGTGAGATGGGAGGGGGAATGAGATGAATCCTGAAGTGTCCATGAGATTATGTAGCTGCAACTTTATATTATAACTCCATTTAATCTCCTTTAAATACCTGATTGGCCTCTCCAATCACCAATTAGGATGGGAATCTTTCACCCTCGAAATTGGCTCAAGCATGAACTAGTCACTCACTAGTTCTCTCTCTTCACGACAACAAATTTCACAAATGATCAAAAATATCCTTCTCATGGATGGTCCCTATATTTTATAAACATTAATGGTCTCCTCGTATTCCAAATACATCCATAAACCAAATCCAAGTCGAATTGGTGTGGTTGTTCATGCTATGCCATGTGGCCTCTCTCTTCACCTGCCATATTCTCCCAAATTGAGTAGGAACACATTGTGCTTTTCAAAATAACCTGAGAGCTCTATTGGATGTTCTATTTCAACCTAATATGTCATATATGCCATATTTCAGCCTTCATATCTGACTTGTGTCATAACTTTCATAGAATCTCCATCATTGGTGTCATAGATGTCATAAGTGTAAGGGGAATCTAGCCAAGTGTCCATGAAACTCCCCATTTGATTCTTCCTTGCTCATGTAAGTTACACTTCATCCCAAATTCGACCTATGAAGTATATGTACAAGTACATTGACCTTATAATCCATCCAAAACATTAGTATTTCCATAGATTTGAGATTTCAAGAGGTGGATGCCATTTAACATAGGAATTATATCTTGAGTGGGCCCCATAGTCTCCATATGCCTCCATTTTTCCTAGCCATCTCATTCTTCACTTGAATTAATTTAATTTACCTTATTAAATAAGTATTTTATTCCTTCTAACATAAAAACATCATTTATTATCTCCCTTATTAACTTCCCAATGTTTCCACCCAACCTAGGGAACTAGTAGGATTGATGGAATTTTCCCACTATGCAATTATTTTAAAATGGGGACGTTATAGTACTCCCCACCCAATATTGCTTGTCCTCAAGCAATTTCAGATTTGGATGCTGCAAAAAATTCTCCTCTTCCCATGTGGCATCTTCACTCGGTATATTCTTCCATTGCACCAAGTATTCTTTGATTGTCCTACTCCTCAATCTTCTCTCCCTCGTCTTCAAAACCTTTTCGGAAATAAGTGTGAGTTGTCCTTAATCATCCAAAGGATGGAGTGTATATGCATTGACAATTTTCTAACCAATATATTTATTGAGACAAGAAACATGAACTACATTATGAATTTTACTCCCTTTCGGAAGTTCCAACTCATATGCTATTTCTCCAATTTTCCGAATCACCTTGTAGGGCCCATAGTATTTTGTCTTTAAATTTTATACTCCATTATTTTTGAGAGATTCTTATTTGTATGGATGCAACCTCAAATACACTAAATCATCAACCTGGAAAGTCCTTTCCTCTCTGTGTTTATCTGCATATTGTTTTTGCTGATTTTGGGCAACCTGCAAATTGTCTTTTAAAAGATTTAAAATTTCTTGACTTTCTTCCACCCAATATTTATAATTTGGAACTCTACTATCACCAAATACCATATCAGAAAATGAAATTGCATCATAACCATATAATTCTTTGAAAGGATACATTCCTATTGACATGTGAAAGGTGGTGTTGTAGCAAAACTCACCCAAATGTAGCCATTTTGTCCAAGCTTTCTGTTGTTCTCCCACATATTTTTGGAGGTACCCTTGAAACCATTTGTTCACCCTCTCTATTTTTCCATCAGTTTTGGGATGTTATCTTTTACTTGGATTCAACTGAGCTCCCACCAATCGGAAAATTTATTGCCAAAAAGCACTCATGAATCTACCATCTCTATCACTCACAATGCTCTTGGGGAGCCCATCAAATTTGAAGATGTCTCTGGAAAAAAAGGTCAGCCACTTGTGCAACACTAAAAGAGGATGTCACATAAAATAAATTAGAAAACTTAGACAATCTATCCACTACCACATATATGCAATCCTTTCCCAGATATTTGTGCAAGCCGGTGATGAAATCCATCGATATACTATCCCATTTTTGCTCTGGAATGGGAAAAGGTTGTAGTAACCCAGATGGATATGTGAGTTGTGATTTGTTTTGCTGAAATACCTTACATTAATTCACATACTTTTTAATATATTTCTTCAGTCCCTTCCAATATAACATTTCCCTTATTTTCCTATAGGTTTTGAAGATCCCCGGATGGCCTGCTAGTGGGGAATCATGTTCTTCCTGCAAAACTTTGTACTTGAGCTCTGAATCTCGAACAAAATAAATTATTCCCTTATATTATATAAGCCCCTCCAAAATTATGTAGTTATCATCTCCCATGAGTCCATCTAATACATCACAAGAAAACTAGTAGCATATTCAACTAGTAGCATGTCCTTCCAATTTTTAGCAATGGCCATGCGAGAAAAAGAAGGTTCTCGAGATAATGCATTTGCTACAATATTATTCTTTCCTTTCACATATTAAATATCAAAATAATAAGCTTAGATATTTATTACCCCCCTTTTTTCCTTTCATTTATATCCTTTTCGGTAAGGAAGTGTCTTAGACTATTGTGGTCTATTTTCACCACAAACTTGTTGCCTACCAAGTATTGTCGGAATTTGGCCAAGGCATGCATGATGGCCAACATAATGAGTCCCAACTCTAAGATTTATTGAATGGCCTTCACAATACCATCTCTAAACTTCTTGGTATGTCTATAAGCTGGTATATGAATTGGTGAAGTCCCTCCTCCAAAACAATGTTATGCTCAACCCCCTATCAAGTGGTCTACCATGTGGAAAATCTTTGAAAACTTTTTCATATTTATGCAGAAGTGTCTCTATCTCTTTTGGGTGTTTAAAAACTATGATTTTTGGCTTGGGAGAGGTGACATAAAATTTATCAACCCATTCTACATCACCATGCCTCAATATAGATCTCATACTTTTTCAATTTACTACCTGTTTTGGGTAAGTGTGATGCCCTCTCACAACCCTTAGTGCACCTGTTGAATCTTGAAATTTCATTTCAGGAATTTGATAATTTACTGAATTATCTCCTATATAATACATCCATTTCACTCCCAATATGTATTAGTATCATCAACATAAACCACATAAAAACTATCAACAAAAGTATAGTTACCTATGGTGACTTGCAGCTTTGGAATCCAGGTGTTGCATTGCATTGTGTTGTGACCTGGGATGACAACTGTGAAGCCATAAAATGGTTCACTTGGTATTTTTATTTTCTCCACCATATATGCATCAATTAAATTATTTTTATCTCCTCCATATACCAAAACTGAATCTCTTTGTCCCAATACCACACCCTTGCATCGAATAGTGTGATAGCGAGGCACTGCTGAAAATACTGTCATTATTGCTTTGTCTAGTGAGGGCTTATTTTATTCTTGTTTTTCTTCTTCAGCTGCTGTCTCATATGTCTCCTCCTGATATAAAATTTGCTCTTCTTAATCCATACCCCCCTCATACTCATCATTATCAAAAAATACTTCTATTCATTGAGATTTTCCTTTAGCACATTTATGCCCCAGTGTCCATGGTTGGAAGCATGTAAAGCACAATCTTTTCCTTCGAAGTTCATCCCTGTTTTGTCCTTGTTTCTTATTCTTTTCATATGTATCTCTTTTAAAACTCTTATTATCAAGTGCATCCTTTTTCCAAGGCTTTATTTCAAATCTGGAGTTAGCCTTGGGACGAAATCTTGTTCTAGGGAGACATTTTGAAGGTCTCTAGTCAAGCTCATTACATCATTTAAGTTAGTAGGATTGTGGGATTTGACAAAACCTTTTAAGGCATATTATAAACCTTCAGTAAAAAACAATACTAACCTTTCCATAGATACATAAGCCACCTTAACTGATAATCTTTGGAATTCCAACATATACTCAATAGGAGTCCCTACCTGCTTCAATTGTGCTAGTTCTCTGAAAGACAATTCTGGATCTTTTTGCTCAAACATTTCTAATACCCTGTCAAAAAATTGCCCATATGTTTTGACCTGATAATGACATAATTTTTTCATTCCATGGAACCACCATTCATTGGCATCTCCCTCCAAGTGAAAAATAGCCATTTTTAAAGCATCTTCTTCCACCATTGGATTCAACTGGAAATACACATCCAATTTATGCACCCAAGTGTTTGCAGAGCTTTGAGATGAACCATCAAAAGTAGGAAGTGGAACTTTACCTATGGCACAATTCAAATCTTTATTTTTGTATAGAGACTTATTTCCCTCCTTCTTTCTGAATTTTTTTCCATAGTGAAGTACTGTTCAAATGTTATACTCCTCCTACACTCTTCATCCAATTTAGCCCAATTTTTTGTTATTGTATCAATTTCAAATTGAATGTTAGTATCTTCTTTGGGAGTAAGAAATTTAGGTGTAGTAGGCCTTGGTGTACTCTATAATTCATGGGGTATATTATGAGGTCTTGTTTGTGAGAAAATGTACTCACCCATTGTCTTCTTTTATGCTAATTTTGAACTACCACTATCTCTCGTTATCCCTTTGCTTCCCATTTGACTGGCCATCAATTCGAATCCTTTTGTTATATGTTGGGACATGAATACTATATTTTGGTTCATTTATTCAAAAAAATGTATTATAATTTGGAGATACTTCATTTTCTCCTTAGTGTGGTCTTCTCCCTCGTGAGCCATAGTTTTAGTCCAAGGTGCCCTTTTTCCCAATTCTTCTTCTACAAGATGAGCACCTTCCAATTCAGATTATAAGGATGATGGTTTATTAATTTGAATCATATTTAATACCATGTGGTTCCAATACCATTCTCTGATACCACTTGTAATGTCCCTTTTTCAAATTTTTACTAAAATGCCCAATTTTCCAATTTTTCACAATTTTTGCTCTAGACTAATCTTAGTGTCTTGGTCTCCAAATTGGCCCAATTTCTCCCAAATATTCAGAGAAGGTGTATGAATGATAAAATAACTTAATTATTATTTTCATGTATTTATTATGTCCCTCCAATCACTTCTGCAAGTTTGTACTAAATTCTGAACAAGATAGATGATTTTATTAGCAATTTTGGGGCTCAAAGCCCCCCCCCCGGGTAATTGCTGGAATGGCCTCCCAAATGTACAGAAACCCACTCTATGTCTCAAATTGAGGTAGGATATGTGTATAGGACATAAAAATGGATTCATATGATGAGCCAATAGAACTCCCATGGTTATTATCACTTCCTTCAATCAAATATATAAAAGCTAGTTTTGAACCCTTGGGGAAATGAGATGCAATTTAATCCAAAGGTTATGGAATTCGACCCAATGGCCACACAATCTCAGTTAATGAATATGAAACCTAAAATATTATTCAGTTACATTCCATTCATGCATTAATAATCAATATTTTACACAGCCATTCAAATCTACCAATATTATAAGAGTTTGCAACAAAGAAGTGGGAAATGGCATTGTTTCTTTATTACTAATCAATAATACATAAAATATATTGGCCTTTTGACCTGATAACTTTCTGAACAGAGAGAGAATATTATTTAAATCAGAATACAAAATTATGGAGCAATATGAGCTCCCTCAAAAATATAAATGGCTCACCAAGTGTGCCTCACTCCACCGGGATGAAATATGGTGAAAGAATGTGAGATGGGAGGGGGAATGAGCTAAATCCTGAAGTGTCCAAGAGATTCTGTAGCTGCACCTGTATATTATAACTGCATTGAACCTCCTTGAAATACCTAAGTAGCCTCTCCAATCACCAATTAGGATGGGAATATTTCACCCCCGAAATTGGCTCAAGCATGAACTAGTCACTCACTAGCTCTCTCTCTTCACAACAACAAATTTTACAACTGATCAAAAATATCCTTCTCATGGATGCTCCTTGTATTTTATAAACATTAATGGTGTCCTCATATTCCAATAACATCCATAAAACAAATCCAATTTGAATTAGTGTAGATGCTCATGCTATGCCATGTGGCCTCTCTCTTCACCTTCCATCTACCAAATTGAGTAGGAACCCATTGGGCTTCTCCAAATCACATGAGAGCTCTATTGGATGCTATATTTTGACCTGATATGTCAGAGATGTTATATGTCAGCATTCGGATCTGAATTTTTTCATAACTGTCATAGAATCTTCATCATTGGTGTCATAGATGTCACAAGTGTAAGGGGAATCTAGCCAAGTGTCCATGAAACTCCCCATTTGGATCTTCCTTGCTCATGTAAGTTACACTTCATCCCAAATTATACCTATGAAGTATATGGACAAGTATATTGACCTTATAATCCATCCAAAACATTAGGATTTCCGTAGATTTGAGATTGCAAGAGGTGGATGTCATTTAACATAGGAATTCTAGCTTGAGTGGGCCCCATAGTCTCCATATGTCTCCATTTTTCCTAGCCATTTCATTCTTCACTTGCATTCATTTAATTGACCTTATTAAATAAATATTTTATTCCTTCTAATGTCTAAACATCATTTATTATATCCCTTATTAACTTCCCAATGTTTCCACCCAACCTAGGGAACTAGTAGGATTGATGGAATTTTCTCACTATGCAATTATTTTAAAATGGGGACATTACATTCACCCTCTTACAAAATTTCATCCATGTGTCAATATCCCAAGTGAATTATGGGTGTGTCTTCGATCCCCTTCACCTCACTATGTTACCATCTCCTCCCAATGCACCTTGCCTTTAGCGTGGGCACCAAGTGCCTTGCGAAGAAAATCCCATCTTGTCATCATCTGAAACCTCTCGTATCAATGTGCCTATCTACACTAGTCCACCAAGTGGTCTTCAAGCCAGGCACATCCATGTCCATAGAGGCTCCTTGTCAAATATGATTCCATCCAAAGTCTTTCCATGAGTATGATAGTTTCCCAAGGCTCCTACCTAGCCAAGGGTGTGACAAAAGGGATTTTATGGTCCCAAGGGTAAGAGAGAGGCAAGTGTTATACCTCTCTAATATACTAACCTAAAGGAAAAGTTAAAAACTTGTCCTCTAGGTGAAGTGATGACAACTCCAACTCCTTTTCCATATCTTGAGTGAGCACCATAAAAATTCATCTTCCATATTTCATCTACCTATTCATCTTTAATTTTTTCTTTAACTGGGGAAAAAAAGGTATAATAGCAAGAATAATTTCCAATATTATATGTGTGGTAAACATATTAATTGGAAGGATTCTTGGGGTTTTTTACATGATACTTCTTCTCCTTTTGACTATGCAATTTTACCATTGTATATTCAGATAAAGGAACGGTGGCATAAGTCCAGTCCATTTGAATGGATCCCCCCAAATCAGCAGCCCACTTTCTAGATAGAAACATACCCCATTTGTCAGGTACATCAATTACGAGGATATCCCTTTTTAGGTGAATATCAGGGTACTTAGCCAATTGTATTGGGAAACCCAAAACAATACCAACAACCTTAAATCCTCTAGAATCCATGGCACATATATTATGATATGGTCTAGTGATTTTCAAACTTAATTGTTCCATGACTTTTCTATTCATTATGTTGGTTGAATATCCAGGATCTAACATACAGTTATGAAGAAGAAGATCATTCTTCAATAGTGAAACATAGAATGGAGGATGATCTTCTCTTCCTTGTTGCTTAGTTTGTAAAATAATTGAAAGATCAATGGAATCATATTTTTTTATAGGAGAAGTTATTTCTTGACTTTCTTGAAAAGTCACTTTCTTAGGAGGAGTGGGAGTTAACACTTTCATCAATTTTTCTCGTTGTGCTGGAATTTTAATTACTTCAACTGCAGTAATTGATACCTTAACTTTTTGAAATCAAACACCCATATCAAGAGTATCATTTGGGCCATGAGGAGTGCTTACCTTATATTGATTAATTTTTGGAGTTCCAACATTTTCTCTTATTTGATGCGTGATGCCTTTGAACTTAGGAATTTCTTGAGTCTGCTCTAATGTAGGCATGTAGGCATATTTGATGCTTGATTCCAATATTATTTAGACATGGGATACATATGGCCAATTGCATTTAAGTATTCAGGCTCGCTTGAAAGCTCTTCACTACTGCCACTCTCAGGAATTCCTTGTTCTAAAATTTGACATGCCACATAACAACTAGCTTCTCGTGAAGTGAGTCACAAGGTATACAATAAGGGATAATTTCCTGAACCACATTGGTTGTATCTAGTTTATTTGGAAGATTATTATCTTTATAAGGAGCTTTCTTAGGATACCAGCTACTTTTAGGTTAGGAATTTTTCTGATTGGAGTTAGATATTTACATGGTCACTACTTGATTCTACATGTTTTTCAACTGATTAGTATAAGTGGCTTCCATGGCTTCCATTTTTTCATTTAAATACTTAATGCTCTTATCATATGCCTCTTGCATGGGCTCTTTTCCTTTGGTTTCATGTTTTTCCTACCCTCTTGTAAATCCAGGAAAGTTAGACTTACCTGAAGCCTACATGTTTGCATCAATTTTAATGGTTAATGCTTGGGAAGCATTAAGATCGGTGGGTTCTTTGTCTCTCAATTGGTATCTCATTTCCCCACTAAGTGCCTCTATGTAATAAACCAATATGGATTTATCAGGAGGATTGAAATCATTATCCATGCTTGCAATAAGATCTATGAATTTTTTATTGAATTCCTCCATCATCTCATTTTCATTTCTCTTGATGGTGTGGAGTGCATTTAATAAGAAACAAGGATCCTCTTTTCACCAAATATTTCCATGAATCCCTTCCTGAAGGAGTCCCAAGAGTTATATGAATCATCAGCAAGGTCGATTTACCATTCACATGCATCTTTTTCAAGTGATAAGGAAAAAATATTTATGTATACATCATCATGTTGACTTGCAGCATCTCGACACCAACTAAGGAGACATTTCGAGAATTTGCTTAGATCGCTTGATGCAGAAATGGCATTGTTCCCCTAGAAAGTTGGAAGTTTCTCTATATATTTCTCCGGTATGGCATGAGGCTAGCCTGCTATATTAGTGAAAACAAGGGGAAGAAAGAAAGCATCCATTGGATTAAGAGGAGTAGCCACGGTATTAATGGGATATGCCATTGTGAAAGAGAATTGGATATCTGAAATAGACTCAGCCGCTAGATTTCAAGGATCCTACGAGACTCAAGCCTGTATAATCTTTTCCGTAAGAACCTTTTAGGTTTAGTAAAATGTTTAAATGTTTGATGTAAGCTTCTTCTCGTGGAATACCCTTAAGTTTTTTTAAAATGTGAAGTCGCCAGATGGACCAAGTAGATTTCAGAGTTGTTCGACTAGATCAATCAATTATTGGATTAAAAATGAAAATAAAAAGGGTAAGTCGTACCACGGAAATAAAAATATGTATCCTCGACAACGACGCCAAAAAGTGTTGCCGATTTTCATACACCTGGGGTTTAAGCACAACAGAAATATTCAAGCTACTAGGTGTGTCCTTGGGTGCAAGTCTCGAGTCAATTATTGTCACTTGATCTTGACTCCTTTGTTTAGGCCAAACTCCTAACTAAGCCAAGGGGGGTGGTCCCCAAGAAAGAGTTCAACCAAGGCTCTTTATATTTTAGTTGTTAATGACGAAATTAAGTTGTTTAGGAGTTTTTTGGTAAATAATTATGTCACAAGACTAATGCAAAATTGTTTAAACATTCAACACCATACAACATGAGTATGTAAAGATTGATATTGAAAAAATTGATAATCACATGGAAATAAAATTGTTGTGTACTCAAATCAATTCCAAATGGAGTAAAAAATGTTGTTGAAAAGGAAATGTTTTGCAATGTGTCTTGGTCAATTTTAATTATTAAAGATGAGTTGATCTAAGGGAATGGAGATTCTCGATATACTTATTAAGTACTTGGAATGTGAAAAGATCATCATCATATGCAGTGAGTGTTAATTGTAAGGAGGAAACTACATTTATGCTTTTAAAGCTCGACGTTTCGATCTCTCTCTGAGATCATCATCAGGAGTGCTTCCACAAAAGGCATCGAGAGACCAGAGAGCTGCTATAAATATGGTTTATGAAGAAGGTTACGAGAAGGTTGCTAGGTCAATGAAAGCTCAAGGTCAGTTTAGGGAATAATAAATTATAAAACCTTTTGACAAGAAAAGTAAATAAAGTTATTTTTTATTTATTAATTTTGATAGTAAGAACAAGAAAGAAACTTAAGATCACACATTAAAACCTTGATTTTAATTTTTTATTTTTTATTTTTAAGACTTTTTAAATATAATTACTCTTTAAAGAATTATTGCTAATTATTATCCTTTTTTTAAAAAGGATCAAGTTTTTTAATTGTTTTTAAAAAGAATTAAAGAAAACATTTTAAAAATAAAAAACCAAAAATAAAGAAAAACTAAGAAGAGAAACTATTTTCTCAACCTAGCTTTAAATTAAATCCTAGAGTAAACTTAAAAGGTTTTGGAAAAATTCTATAAAGAGAAATTAAACTAAATTAATTTTAATTTAAGAGAATTTTTAAATTTTAGCCTAAAAACGAAAGAAAAAGGGGGGACTTTATTGAGGCTAGGTGACTAACCATCATAAAAGTAAAGAGAAAGCAAACAATGTGAAGTAAAACAAAACCTTAAGAGGAAGAAAACCTAGACTAGTTAAAATAAAAAGACGAAACCAAGGATTAAACCTAGACTAATTAAAAAATTTATTAAACTTTTTATTTTTAAAAATTTTAAAAAGTTTTATTTTTATTTTTAAAAGAGAGCAAGGAAGTTTTAGGCTAAGATGGTAACGCTTTCACCTAAAAAGAAAAAGAAAAGGAAAAGGAGAAAGCTAAAAGGTTTAAAAGGAAAACCTAAACTAAGAAGAGAGAAGAGGAAACACCAAAGAGGGTTCTGACCTAAGACACAAGAGCCAAGAGAGAGGGTTAAATGAAAAGAGGAAACTTTGGTCCAAGGTGGACAAGAGTCACAGAATGGTTGGGAGAAAGCTCATTTGGTTTAATAGGGTTTCTTGAGGGGAGCAATTTTGAGTGAATATAGAAGGGGTAGCCAGGAGTCACTGAGCTTTTTGCCATCATCTCTATTTAAGCAATTGTTAGTCATGTTGATTTTTATCTTTTCCCTTATTTTGCGCTTAATTAGGTTGTCTTCCTTAGCAATGACCTTAGCGTTTTCAAGACATATGTGGTGTTGGGTGAGGTGAGCATGTTCGGCAAGAGCAGATCTCTTGTGTCTATCATGCCTAAGGTCGGCCATATGCTCTTTCATTCTTGTCTCTATGGATCTTCCTGTTTCTCCAATATAGGTTTTGTTACAGGAACAAGGTATTGAGTAGACACCTTTAAAGTACTTGGGATCTATGGGGTCTTTAAGAGAATCTACCATTTTCTTTATAGAGTTGGGAGGGGTAAATAAAACCTTGAAACCTCTTCTCCTCAGGGTTTTGGACAGCCTATCAGTGGTTCCTTTTATATATGGGAGGAATACCCTTTTTTCATCTTCCTTGTTCTGGTTATTATCTTTATTCACAGGAGTTGTATTTCCCTTATTCATCTTGATTTTGGAAATTGTCTTTTTTATCTGTATGTCGTCTTTGCTCTCTTTTAAAAATAAAACCTCCTTGCTCTCTTTTAAAAATAAAAATAAAACTTTTTAAAAATTTTAAAAATAAAAAGTTTAATAAAAATTTTAATAATTAATTTGACTTTAGCTCTTCATAAAGAGGCATTTCTTTATAAGGTTCCAATCTGAATCACTAAAAAAACCCTCTCCCCCTTTACCTTAGGTGAGCACCCCTCCTTGGTTTCGTCTTTTTATTTTAACTAGTCTAGGCTTTCTTCCTCTTAAGGTTTTGTTTTACTCCACGTTGTTTGCTTTCTCTTTATTTTTATGATGGTTAGTCACCTAGACTCAATAAAGTCCCCCCCTTTTTCTTTTCTGTTTTTAGGCTAAAATTTAAAAATTCTCTTAAATTAAAATTAATTTAGTTTAATTTCTCTTTATAGAATTTTTCTTTCCCTTTTAAGTTTACTTTAGGCTTTAATTTAAAGCTAGGTTGAGAAAATAGTTTCTATTCTTAGTTTTTCTTTATTTTTGGTTTTTTATTTTTAAAATTTTTTCTTTAATTCTTTTGAAAAACAATTAAAAAACTTGATCCTTTTTAAAAAAGGATAATAATTAGCGATAATTCTTTAAAGAGTAATTATATTTAAAAAGTCTTAAAAATTAAAAATTAAAAATTAAATTCAAGGTTTTAATGTGTGATTTTAAGTTTCTTTCTTGTTCTTACTATCAAAATTAATAAATAAAAAATAACTTTATTTTTACTTTTCTTGTCAAAAGGTTCTATAATTTATTATTCCCTAAACCGACCTTGAGCTTTCGTTGACCTAGCAACCTTCTTGTAACCTTCTTCATAAACCATATTTATAGCAGCTCTCTGGTCTCTCGATGCCTTTTGTGGAAGCACTCCTGATGATGATCTCAGAGAAAGATCGAAACGTCGAGCTTTAAAAGCATAAATGCAGTTTCCTCCTTACTTGGAATGTGTCCGGAGAGATGACAAAATTGGTTCTTCACTCAGAAATGTGGGATGAATCGAAGTCTTTGAGAAGGTGTTCAACACTACACCAACAAAGGTGTAACCTAACTATATCTCGAGGTCACTATTTAGTAGTTCCCGCTTCCTTTGAGAAATTTTCCCAATAATGTCAAAAGGATTTGTGTCGGATTTTCATAATTTTTTGAAGGTTGTTGATTTTATTATTGTGAATTAATTATTTAGATGTGAAGAATTGATCAGTGCGCATTCCTTCTTTTGGTTATCCCAAAGGTCATGGTGAACCTGTGATGGGAAAGAGCATACACCAGAATGGAAAAATGTTTGTTCCAATTGTATATTGAAGAAAAAGTATTGTGGTAGAAAAATAAAAACTAAAGTTTAAAAGAATCCACAAGCTATGTGTAACTTTATGATCATCCACCAATAATTGACAAGGGGCCTTTGGTTGGTGGAGAGAGCATACTTCGTGGAAATGAGCGAGGGGAAAAAATTATTTAAACAAATTAAAAGATGGAACTGAAAAGAAAAAACTAACTAATACAACCTTCAAATAAAGTGGATTGTGTTCGTGTGATTGTTAGAAAAATTCAAGCAATGAAAGAGACACTACTAATCCCCCCAGGGAGGATGAAGTGTGGGCGTTGTGTATCCCACTTGCTTTATTTATTACTTATGATTACAATGTCAGAAAAATGAAATTAAAAGATGCCTTAGAACCTATAAAACAAGTCCAAAGCTTATACAAATTTATGGAGTGAAGGGGAAAGAAGAAGAAGGGAAAACTGAGGGTTTTTTGTGTCCTTGGAGACCCAAAACTTGAATTCTGAGCAGTTATTCCTCCTCTTTTTCTTTGGACCTGCTAAAAAAAGCAAGTTAAACTATTAGAATGTGATGAAATTAATGAATAAAAGATAAAACTAAAACTAATTTCGGTACCTACAATTAAAGATTGGCAAAATTTACTAGTTTTTTAAAGCACCGAAATGACAACTTTAGACTCAACAAAATATGATACTTTTTAAATACTTCTAAATCTAAATTATATGATATGATAAATTAGTATATTGAAATTATCATACTTTTAAATCAGATCTATCAAATTTGCATATTCAAACCATGTAACCAGGAAGAGAGATAATTGTTTTGAGAAGATGGAAAGCAACTTCAAGCCTCACTTGATCTTCTTATGAAAACTTTGGATACCCTATAGAAATAAGAGAAAACTTGAGAGATTTGTCAAAGAAGAAAATGATATAAATAAGTTCAACTCCTCCTTTGAAAATGTAACCTGCAAAACAAACCTATGAGAAACCTCTACATAAAAAGTTAGATCTAGTGTACTCAAAATCAAGAAATGAGAAAGAGTTGAAATACAACTGAGTATCAACAACTACTCTCCTATATCTTTAGATAAAAATACCAGTAAGCAATTTGCAACAGTAAATTGCTACTCTATGTGCCTTAGGATGACCTTCTAAGCTAAGATCTAATAGCAATTTTAAGCAAAAGGAAACAACAATTTAGAAATTTAACAATGCCACCTCAAATATTCGCAAGCAAACATCTAATAACATAGAGTGGACCTCCAAAGTATACAATTTTATTCATCAATATAGAAACAATACAAAATAACAAAGGTTTCTTGCATACATGCTCAACAAAGGAAGAGAACCATGCTTTTATAGCCACATAAGAGCTTCAAACCCTAGGGGGGCGCATTTTCCAAGTGGAGAGGAGGTTTAGGAGGTTGAAAAAAGCATGGGAGGGAGGCATGAGTGTTAGAATGAAGGGATGCCACATCGCAGGAGGTGAGCTACATGTCTTAGGAGGCCTCCACCTCTGGGCCCAACAACCTCAACCACACGAGGGATTGTACCCTCCTTGAGGAGAATGCACCCCCATTTAGTGGACAACTTTCTAAGACCTCAGAGAGAATGTTGGAGATGCTCTCTAGGCTCATATATTCTTTAGACAAGATCCTCAACCAACCTGCCACCTCAGAGACAAGTCCGAGACAAGCTGTCTTTGATTCAGGATTGGGGTTTTCTCCTATTTTTCCATTTATTTGACCCTCTGAGCCATTTTGGAGAGAAAATCCAAATTAATAATTGAAAATTACTAATTTGGCTCTAAAAAATGGGTTTAGGGGTTAAGTTATGTCTCTGGCTCCAAAAAAGAGCATCCCCATGACCAAATTGGATCCCTAGGCCCAATTTGATGACCTTCTGAAATATTACAATTAAAATACACCTTATCGATGATTTTATTAAAAAACTAAAAGTTCAAAAATCCTAGGGGGGACTTATCGGATGTTCACGAAACTCTGGAAATATGACTAGCATGGTATAATACATAGACCCTAGGCTTTAATAACCTCTCTAAAAAAAAATTTACCAAACTCACCATCCTGACTTTGGAGGATTTTGAGTGAAAAACTTGAATAATTATATGTCGCTTAAAAAAGTGTCATATAATTAACAATGGAAAAAAACACTCAAGGATGATGACCTTGATGACCAATTCTAAGAATGTCAAGCCTTTTACATAAAAGAACCTCATGCTATGCCATTTATTACAATTCCCTCGAAAGGTTGTGAACATCCAAAAGAGGCCACAAGTGCCCCTAATGAAACCACGAAACTTCGGAGCATTGAGTAAGAACAAGTAATTTGTTCTGATCCTTGGTGGCTCACTTGAAAAGTCCCCTAAGTGCAACTGAGTGGAAAACACAAGCATTAATAATTTAACATTTACTAAATTGTTAAATAATAGGGTAATAACTTAAAAGTTCTGTTAAGTGATACAATTATCATGGCCATTGAGGATTTAAGTTTTTACTTCAACTTTCCACCCTACCTTAGGCTCTCTATCCGGCTTACTGGGGAGAGGCAACCCCCTAGAAATAACAAGATAGGACAATTAAAGATTATAAATTTGGGGAATGGGTGAGCTGTAGAGGCTTAAAGATGTATCTTCAAATAGTACAATGTGGTTTTCTCTTAAAGGAGACCTCTCTCTACAAATAACGATACTACTATGCTCCCTTATAAGTTAATCTCCAATTAAACAAGAAAGAAACAAGTTAACTCACCATTCCTACAAAAGGACCAGTTCTCGCATTTAAGTATTTCCACTTTTAATTCATCATGGAGCGAGGATACATATGTATCTTGCAAGTAGTCTATTCTTTCAATAATTCAAACTTAAGTACATAAGTATTGGTACACTTACTAAGGTTGTATGGAGGGTTGGATCACATGTAGAAACCTCCCATTGAATTCATGAGCTAAGATAATACTCCAACAACTAAATTGGTTCGAATTTTGTGAAAAAATATTGTGTCCCTTCAGATTCATTGATGCCCCCTCATTAGAGGGGGCAATTTCCCATCTCATAAAAAATGACAAAATGAAAGCAATTGCTTGAATCCCTAAGCGTCTTCCTAAAAAATGTTAACTATCAGTTAAGATAGAGAGAGGTGCATCCTTAATCTCACTACCGTGGTTTGGTTACATACTTGTTATAAGAACTTTCACCATAACTATTTAAACATTTAAAATAATTACCGTTTTCTTTCATTTCCTTATTTTATAATGCCTTTTCTTGAACATGACTATAAAATAATATGCTTTCTTGTTAATCCCACTATAAAATAATATACTTTCTTGTTAATCCCACTAACACACTAAAAACATTCAATGACCAAATATGTAATATTTTATTTGTTTTATAATATGTGTATCTTTGTTATATATATTTTTCATGCAAATGTAGCTTTCCATCAAAAACTTGTGTATACTTTATATATTTCTATATTTATTTATTTTGTATTATCCACTATTTCGACATAATGATAATATTGGGACAATGCAAGCTAATGAGGGTCACTTTTGGCACGTTAGATGCAATAGAAAACTGAAAAATCAGCAATCCTTCAACTTAATTTCTTTTTTTGAGATACTTACACAAAATATCTTGCTTTGAGTAAAAAATATTAAATGTAGGAACTTGAATCATGTTTCCAAATATATAAGGTTTATGTATTGAAATTTTTTATAAGTATGTCAAATTTCATTTTTTCTAACAGTCACTTTTTTTTTCTTGGGAAAATCATAAGGTATATGTTTTTGTGGGTGCAGCCTTTGAGGTCCTAAATGATGCTTTCGGTATACAAAACTTTGTAGGCATGTAGAGAACATATAACACTAGTGTAGCACTATTTTTCGAAAATAAAATTAGTAATTTTTAATTTTTTTTATAATTATCTAAGTGGTCATTCCTCGAAAATGGTACGTCTTTTGTGGGTGCAACCTTTGAAAGTCTTAATGAAATATTCATGAAATGGGTTTTTTATAAAATGTAGAGGTCAGTGTCTTCTAGTGCACCATATAATAAACGATTACGAATTGAAAAATTCATGGGAATAACACTAACGACATGTATTTTGAGTTAAGGAGTTAAGACACAATAAAAATTGAAAAGAAATAGGAAAATATAATTTTGTTTATAAAAATTACATGATATTTAGAATCTGCAGAAAAAATGCTATTTATGTTTAAGATTTCGTCAAAATTGATTGTGTGTAGCATACTGTAATGAGTGTGTAAACAACGACTTCTTCAGAGAATGGGGGAAATGCCTAATTAGCTATGGTCTATCATGTGCCATAGCACAGGTTTGGTATTACCGAAGCAAATTCCAAACCATACACAGAGGACTATTGGTGACATGCGAGCAAGTGAATTGCCATGTTTAAATTCAAATTTCATTTCCCTCCTTGTAGAATTCCTAAACTCGCACACATTATATAACTATAGAACGCAAGCGTGTTATATAGCTACAAAACGTGTGCGCGTTATATAACTCTAAGACGTATTATGAGCATGTTGATGACGATGAAGATGATGGTGATGATGATGATCATGATGATGATGAACACCATGATGATGAAGACGGTGATGGTGAACGTCATGATAATGAGGATGATGATGTGCATGTGTATGATGACGATGATCATGATGATGAATACAATGACAATCAACATGATGAGGATGATCATGATCATCGTCTTCATCATCTTCATCATCGTCGTCGTCTTCATCATCTTCATCATCATCATCATCATGTTGATCGTCATCGTATTCATCATCATGATCATCGTCATCATGCACATCATCATCATTATCCTCATTATCATGATGTTCACCATCACCGTCTTCATCATCATGGTGTTCAACATCACCATCATCATCATCACCATCATCATCATCATCATCATCATCATGTTCATCATCATCATCATGCTGATCATCATCATCATCATGACCCTCATGATCATCATCATCGTATTCATCACCATGATGTTCATCATCATCATCACCATCATCATCATCATCATGTTGATCATCATCATCTTCATCATCATGATCATCATAATTGTCATCTTCTTCTTCATCATCATCATCATCTTCTTCTTCTTCATCATCATCATGTTGATCATCATTGTCTTCATCATCATGACCCTCATCATCATCATCATGTTGATCACCATCGTCTTCATCATCATCATCATCATCATCATCATCATAATCATCATCGTCTTGAATATCATGTTGTTCATCATCTTCCTCATCATCATCGTCATCATCATCATGTTGATCACCATCGTCTTCATCATCATGATCATCAGCGTCGTCGTCGTCTTCATCATCATCATCGTCGTCGTCGTCATCATCATCATCATCATCATTATAATGACCATCATCGTCATCATTGTCACGATGTTCTTCATCATCATCTTCATCATCATGATGTTCATCATCATCATCATCATCATCTTCATTATCATCATCTTCATTATCATGATCATGATCATCATAATCAGCATCATCATCATCATCATCATCATCATCATCATCATGTTCATCTTCATGATCATCATCGTCGTCGTCGTCGTCGTCGTCATCATGTTCATCATCACCACCATCATCATGTTCATCATTATCATCATCATCGTCATCATCATAACCATCATAATTATCATCATCAACATCATCATGTTGATCATCATCATCTTCATCATCATGATCATGATCATCATAATCATCATCATCTTCTTCTTCTTCTTCTTCTTCTTCATAACCATCATGATCATTATCATCATCATCATGATGTTCATCTTCATCATCATGATCATTATCATCATCATCATCACCATCATCATCACCATCATCATGTTCATCATTATCATCATCATCATCATCATCATAACCATCATAATCATCATCATCATCATGTTGATCATCATCGTCTTCATGATCATGATCTTCTTATTCATCATCATCATCATGTTGATCATCATTGTCTTCATCATCATGACCCTCATCATCATCATCATCATGTTGATCACCATCATCTTCATCATCGTCGTCATCATCATTATCATCATCATCATCATCTTCGACATCATCATCATCATGTTGATCACCATCATCTTCATCATCATGATCATCATCGTCATCATCATCATCGTCACCATCACATCATCATCGTCATCTTCATCATCATGATGTTCATCATCATCATCATCATCATCATCATAATCATCATCATCATCATCATCATTATCACGATGTTTGTCATCATCGTCTTCATCATCATGATGTTCATCATCATCATCATCTTCTTCATTATCATCATCTTCATCATCATGATCATGATCATCATAATCATGATCATCATCATGATCATTATCATCATCATCATCATGTTCATCTTCATCATCATCATCATCATCATCATCATGTTCATCATCATCACCATCATCATGTTCATCATTATCATCATCATTGTCATCATCATAAGCATCATAATCATCATCATCATCATCATCATCATTATCATCATCTTCTTCATAACCATCATGATCATTATCATCATCATCATCATGTGCATCTTCATCATCATGTTCATCATCATCACCATCATCATGTTCATCATTATCATCATCATCATCATCATCATAACCATCATAATCATCATCATCATTATGTTGATCATCATCGTCTTCATGATCATCATCATCTTCTTCTTCATCATCATCATGTTGATCATCAACGTCTTCATCATCATGACCCTCATCATCATCATCATCATCATCATCATCATCATGTTGCTCACCATTTTCTTCATCATCATGATCATCATCGTCATCATCATCATCGTCATCATCATCGTCTTGAAGATCATGATGTTCATCATCATCATCATCATCTTCATCATCATCATCATCATCATGTTGATCACCGTCGTCTTCATCATCATGATCATCATCATCAGCGTCTGCATCATCATGATGTTAATCGTCGTCGTCGTCGTCGTCATCATCATAATCATCATTATCATGACCATCATCATCATCATCATCATCATCATCATCATAATCATCATCATCATTATCATGACCATCATCATCATCATCATAATCATCATCATCATCATCACCATTATCACAATGTTCATCATCACTGTCTTCGTCGTCATCTTCTTCATTATCATCATCTTCATCGTCATGATCATGATCATCATAATCATGATCATTATCATCATAATCATCATGTTCATCTTCATCATCATGATCATGATCATCATAATCATGATCATCATCATGATCATCATCATCATCATCATCATGTTCATCATCATCACCATCATCATGTTCGTCATCATCACCATCATCATGTTCATCATTATCATCATCATCATTAGCATCATCATAACCATCATAATCATCATCATCATCATCATCATGTTGATCATCATCGTCTTCATCATCGTGATCATGATCATCATAATCATCATCATCATAATCATGATCATCATCATGATCATTATCATCATCATTGTCATGTTCATCATCATTGTCTTCATCACCATGATCATCATCATCCTCATGGCCATCATCATCATCATCATCATAACCATCATCATGATAATCATCATCGTGATCATGATCATCATCGTCATCATCATCATCATCATGTTCATCAGCATCACCATCATCATGTTCATCATCATCACCATCATCATGTTCATCATCATCGTCTTCATCACCATGATCATCATCATCACCATCATCATGTTCACCATTATCATCAGCATCATCATGTTCATCATCGTCGTCTTCATCACCATGATCATCATCATCACCATCATCATGTTCATCACTATCATCATCATCATAACCATCATCATCATCATCATCATCATCATCTTCATCATCATCATCATCATCATCATAATCACGATCATCATCTTCATCATCATCATCATCATCATGTTCATCATCATTGTCTTCATCACCATGATCATCATCATCACCATCATTATCATCATCATCATCATCTTCATCATCATCATCTTCATCAACATGATCATCATCATCACCATCATCATTATCATCATTATCATCATCATCATAATCATCATCATCATCATCATCATCATCATCATCATGTTGATCATTATCTTCTTGATCATCACGATCATGATCATCATAATCATCATCATTATAATCATCATCATCATCGTCGTCGTCTTCATCATCATCATCATCATCATCATAATCATCACCATCATCATGTTCATCATTACCATCATCATCATCATGTTCATCACCATGATCATCATCATCACCATCATCATGTTCATCATTATCATCATCATCATCATCATCATTTTGACCATCATCGTCTTCATCATCATCATAATCATCATCATCATCATGATCATCATCATCATCATCATCATCATCATCATGTTCATCATCATTGTCTTCATCACCATCATCATGATCTTCTTCATCACCGTCATCATCATCGTCATCGTCATCATCATTATCATGACCATCATCATCATCATCATCATCATCACCATCATCATAATCATCATCATCATCACCACCACCATTATCATGATGTTCATCATCATCGTCTTCATCATCATCATCTTTGTCATTATCATCGTCTTCATCATCATGATCACGATCATCATAATCATGATCGTCATCATGTTCAGCATCATCACCATCATCATGTTCGTCATCATCACCATCATCATGTTCATTATCATCATCATCATCATCATCATCATAACCATCATAATCATCATCATCATCATCATCACGTTGATCATCATCATCTTCATCATCATGATCATGATCATCATAATCATCACCATCATGATCATTATCATCATCATCATCATCATCATCATCATCATCATGTTCATCATCGTCGTCTTCATCACCATCATCATGATCTTCTTCATCACCGTCATCATGATCTTCTTCATAACCATCATAATCATCAACATCTTCTTCATCACCATCATGCTGATCTTCTTCATCATTATCATCATCACCATGATGTTCATCATCGTCTTCATCACCATGATCATCATCATCATCATCATCAACAGATCATCATCGTCTTCATCATCATCATTGTTGACATCATCATCATCAACATTGTCATCTTCATTCTCATCATCATCATCATCTTCATCATCATCATAATCATCATCATCATCACCATCATGATAATCATCATCATCTTCATCACCATCAGTATCATCATCTTTGTCTTCATCATCATCGTCATGTTCATCATCATCATCACCATCATCATGTTCATCATCATCCTCACGGTGAGAGAGGGAGGGATGGAGTAAGGGAGAGAAAGAAACATATAGGGAGGGATGCAGAGAGAATGAGGGACATATATTTAGAAAGAGATAGGGGTATGTAGGGATTATTGGGGCTATAGAGAGAAACATTTATATGCATGAAAAGAAGGGAACACTAAAAACATTTGCTTTGTTGCTAACCATAGAAAACATTTGTTTTCTTATGATTTTATTCGTTGCCTTAGCCGTGCACCCACCCTATTAATTGTACTTAACCATATCGCGTGCGCGTTTTACTTATACAAATCACGTACGCGATTTTACTCTATAGAACACGTGTGCGTTTTAGGACTGTAAAAACAGTGGATTGTTTTTTTCCGAGAACAACTTCACTCTGTTTTTATGAAAATCCGATTACCGCGCGTTTTTTTTCAAGAGCACGAGCCTGCCTATGGAAATACTCACAATACACATTCTTCATCATTATTTGTGTTATGCAGGTGCAGCATTGAGGACATCTTTCATGGTTGAGGAGCACACAGAATAAGATATCAAGCCTCAATGTCATTTCACGGTGATGGTGGATATACACAATTGTACAAGAGAATTAGCTTGGGGAACAATTTATGATTTAACTTTCATTTTCTTATTATTCAAGAGAACCAAAGGTAAATTTTCCCATTCATTATTGTTTTGATGGGAAATATGAACAATTGAGAAGGAAGATTGAAGCACCTTGAAGGATCAATAGTTATAAAGCAAGTTAAAGGTTTGAAAGCTTGTAATTGAGGAGCAACAAAAACAAACTATATTGAATTGATCATTGTGGTGATGGGGAATGTATGTAACCGAGGAAGAAAATCAGCAAGGAAGAAGAGACCTCAAGAAGTCATTGAAGAAGAGAAAGAAAATAAAAGAATAGACATGATGAATCGGAGGCTTTCTTTGGAAACTAGTCCAAATCCAATTATAGAGGATACGGCGGTTCATCCTATTAAATCCAACACAAGAAAAAAGTAAGTATTCACTAGAGGGACCTTTAATTTCCACAATAGTTGTTGAACAAGCACCCCATGGAAGTATTCAAGAAGCAAAACATAGGTGCTCATTAGGGAATGTTTCAAATCCCACATCAAGTCAAAGTGATAAGCTATCATCTCAAGACGAAGCTCATGAAGAGGCGTTGGACATGGAGCCTACTGTTGAAGAAGAAAATATTATCCGAACCATCAATGAGGATGTTGGACTTCCACCATCCAACTACCAGGAAGAGAATGAAGGACAACAAATTTCTACTGAAACGCCAGAGCATATTGTTGATGCGCTAGATGATAGAAATCCAACCCCCTTACCTCCATTATAAAGCACACGTCGAAGAACTCTGAAGCATATACAAGTTGATGAAGGACTCCTCAATTCCATTGAAGGTACGCTATCTAAACGTAGTATTTCTTATCAAACTCAACAGATACTAAATAAATATTTTCTTTCTAAATGTGATGGAGATAAATGTAGATTATTTTTATCATTGTTAAAATCTAGGGGCATGAATATTGTTAGGAAATCGTTACGGATAAATATGATAAAGACTTCTGGACCAAGTTCTCATATAGTTAAAATCTTAGTAGATGCCTTTGGTAAAATTGGTAAGAACACATTGTCAAAGGACCGCAATGCGGCTCGTCGTGTATTGTCACAAGCAATTGTAAATAAGAACACCAGGGTCCTTCGTTTTCTCAAGCCTGCATCTAAACTAGTTAATTTGAATGTAAAAACCCTCCGTAGGTATTCTATTAGAAGAGAACATCTTGACACAACCACCCAGACATATTTTTGGGCCTTTATTGGTCGGTTGCCATGTCGTGACATGAAGCTAGTTGATGCAGTAAAGGGACTAGTGCAGAGTTTTTGGCATGATCACACAAGGCCTTCTTCAAATCGAAAGGATGTACTAAAACTGAGAAGGGGTTCATAGAACCGTGAACCACATATTAAGCATCTTCTTGATATAACACAGACATAACTATACGAGAAATTTAGGAATGAACATAGACAGTTGAATTTGGGGCAAAGATCTTTTGAGAAATGTAAGCCCTAGTATGTTAGAATAAATACTCTTCGTAACACTTGTTGTTGTAGATACCATGTAGAATATGAATATTACTATGAAACATTTTTGTACATTCGTCATGTGTTGCATACTAACCATGTGCAGGATTGCTCCTTGATAATATCATCGACCTCATCAAGAGAATTCATTCATAGTATCATGTGCAATAGGCCTGAGGGGCAAACTTACTATGCAAAATATTGTTTGGATGGAACTTGCTCCAACTGTGCTGGAATGGCATTATTGAACCAATGTATGCATAAGACTGGAGACAATGAATTTGGGAATATGGTTACAGACATGAAAAGTTTTAAATATATCAGCTATGAAATAGTCCCAGGGGAAGAAAGTAAAAAAATACAATTGGTGACATCTCGGGTACATGCATTTATCTATAAATTTATGTTTGAACAGTTTCATTTCATTCCTTACTTACAAAAAAAACCTGATATTGAGATCATTTTGTGTCAACGGGTACAAGTTAGTGTCTTCGTCAAGGAATTTATTGAAAAGACACATCAATATGTTCAGCATGTCCACTTGGCACAATGGCAGGATGAGAAGTTTAGAATATGCAGAGATACATTTCCTCGTGGTACTATACTTTCAGTTGTTGATTTTGCCGAGAACTACACTCTGCAACCTCAAAATGAGATCCAAAGTCAGTATTATCACTCTAAGCAGGTTTCCTTAATGGTGCATATCACATATAGGCGTGGCCCAAATAGCAGTGAAGAGCAAAGAGAAATTCTAAAGGAATATCACTTCTACGTAAGTGATGATAGGTGCCATGAATTCCACTATGTACATCACTGCTTCATCTTGTTCTATGATCATTTGAAGGGCAGGAACATACAGATGGATCGACATTGGATTTGGTCTTATGGATGTGCTGGTCAGTTCAAAAATGCACGCATAATTCAATGGTTGTGTTCATTGCATAAAAACTACAAAGTTCCACATATGTGGAACTATTTTGAGACTGGGCATGGTAAAGGAGATCATGATGGAGCCGGATCATGTGTCAAAACATCCCTACGAAGAGAGGAATTGAAATTATCTACAATATCTACTATTCGAAATGCTCAATCTATAGTCAGGTGGTGCACGTCAGTAATGGGAGAGGAATCAGCTATGCGAGTAGAATCCACAAGAAAGAGACATATGGAGAGATTTTTTTGGGAGGTGGTAGACATAGATCGTTCACATGCATGGGAATCCACGATTTTTCCTGGGACTCATGTCTTTCATTTAGTTTGAAGCTCTGATAACCCAGTATTTGAAATTTGGACCAGAAAACTCGCTTGCTTTTGCCCACCTTGTTGTGATGGTGATTGGGATGTGTGTGAATCATTGGATTGGGTTGATGGATGGGATCGCATATCACTTCCACTTGATCAGCGTGCAATTGTTGAGTTAACTCCGTTGGAAGAATACCAATCATCTATTTCTATATATTTTGATAATGTATCAGACCTTGTACAACCTGGTATGATGCATTTCCTTAACATTTTTTTGTAAAATTTACGTAGTATTGAAACTCACATTAATGGCCTTGTATCACATGAAAAATATTTGATCATATACCTACAATCATACTATGCAGGACACATATACGCAGTGGTTGCCTCGAAAGATAGTGAATGGGGTGGTGATTACTGGTTGGCACGTTGTATAGAGGGAAAGTAAACCCTCATTATGTCCATGACTAATCATGAAAACAACCACTTCCCCATCGGGTCTATGGTTGTTAAAGGTGAATATCTTACACATGACAACAATGCAAGAAATAAGGGTGGATATATTTACAGGGATTACAAACCAGGTGCAAGTGTGTATCACTTTACCAACTTAATCATTGGTACAAACATCCAGGTACGAACAATGCCTAGCCGAAATTCATCGAAGGTACGCTACTTCTTACCGAATACAGAGCACGAGAGACTAATGGAGACCATCATTATAAGAGATGAACTGGAGGGCTTGGTTGTATGATAATATGTGGGATCTAGCATGATGAGGTATGTATCATAATTTTAATTTTCCCATGTATGTTTCTTATGAATATGTCAATTTTGTGTTCTTGATATGCGAAAATTTCCATAATGTTGTTTATAAATATGCCAAAAATTCTCTTGTATGTCAAGTTAATGAACATGTCAAATTTTGCATATGATCAATAAACCCTATATATCAATCATATGAACATTTCAAGATCTCATTCACATGATATACATAACATTAGAATACATACATGTACCTCTTTAGGTCATACCTATCAAAGTTCTTTGTAGGCTCACTTACAGGACTAAAGCCCTAATTTTTCAAGTAGGTAATATTGTCAATGTTTTCAGCCGATATATACAACTAGGATGATGGAAACAATATTCCGCAATGATAAACTTATTTTTTAAGGCTTGTATAATTTCCTTCTTGACAACTCACCTCTTATACCCGCATGTCCATTGCCTGGTGACCTCCGTCTACGGTGGTTTCTGAAACTAGGGTTTTGCTCAGTAGGGGACAATGCAGTCATGCCAACGAGGGACAAAGTTGGAAAGCCATGGACGGTGGGGATGTGGTTGGAGTTGCCATATTTCCCATGCCCAAACACACTAGCAAGAGTTGACGGAATTCAAAATTGCGGCTTCGTGAGGTTTTTTGTGCACCGGGCACAAGTCCACCAGGTGTCCCTGAACGGTATCTAGAGGTGACTTGCAACTCGCTATAGATCGATGATCGGGCCTTCGATCGATGAACGATCATTTCTATTAGATTTGTGACGTGGGATTTTAGCTAGGGGGGAGCCTTTCCCTCCTGTCCATTTATCGGTGACCTCCTTCTACGATGGTTTCTGAAACTAGGGTTTCGCTCAGTAGGGGACAATGTAGTCACGCCAACGAGGTCCAAAGTTGGAAAGCGACAGACGGTGGGGATGCAGTTGGAATTACCATATTTCCCATGCCCAAACATGCTAGTAGGAGTTGACGGAATACAAAATTGTAGCTCCGTGAGGTTTTTTTGCACACTAGGAAAAAGTCCACCAGGTGTCCCTGAATGGTATCTGGAGGTGACCTACAACTCACCATAGATCGATGCTCAAGCCTCCAATCGATAAACCGTCGATTCCGTTGGATTTGTGACATGGGATTTTAGCTAGGGGGGGCCTCTCCCTCCTATCCATTTCCTGGTGACCTTCGTCTATGGTGGTTTCTGAAACTAGGGTTTCGTTCAATAGGGAACAATGCATTCACGCCAACGAGGGCCAAAGTTGGAAAGCCACAAACGGTGGGGATGCAGTTGGCGTTGCCATATTTCCCATGCCCAAACACACTAGCAGGAGTTAATGGAATACAAAATTGCGGCTCCGTGAGGTTTTTTGCGCACCGGGCACAAGTCCACCAGGTGTCCCTGAACGATATCTGGAGGTGACCTGCAACTCGCCATAGATCGAAGCTCGGGCCTCCAATTGATGAACTGTCAATTTCCTTGGATTTGTGACGTGGGATTTTAGCTAGGGGGGGGACTGTCCCTCCCATCCATTGCTCGGTGACCTCCATCTACGGTGGTTTCTGAAACTAGGGTTTCACTCAATAGGGGACACAGTCACGCCAACAAGGGCCAAAGTTGGAAAGCCACAGACGGTGGGGATGTGGTTGGCGTTGCCATATTTCCCATGCCCAAACACACTAGCAGGAGTTGACGAAATTCAAAATTGCGACTCTGTGAGGTTTTTTGTGTACCGGGCACAAGTCCACCAAGTGTCCCTGAATGGTATCTAGAGGTGACCTACAACTCGCCATAGATCGATGCTCAGGCCTTCGATCAATGAATCGTTGATTCCGTTGGATTTGTGACATGGGATTTTAGCTAGGGGGGGCTCTCCCTCTTGTCTATTTCTTGGTGACCTGCATCTACGGTGGTTTCTGAAACTAGGGTTTTGCTCAATAGGGGACAATGCAGTCACGCCAACGAGGGCCAAAGTTGGAAAGCCACGGACGATGGGGATGCAGTTGACATTGCCATATTTCCCATGCCCAAACACGCTAGCAGGAGTTAACGGAATTCAAAATTGTGGCTCCATGATTTTTTTTGTGCACCGGGCACAAGTCCACCAAGTGTCCCTGAATAGTATCTGGAGGTGACCTGCAACTCACCATAGATCGATGCTCGGGCCTCCGATCGAAGAACCATCAATTCAGTTATTCGTGACATGGGATTTTAGCTAGGTTGGGGCTCCCCGCCTATTCATTGCCCAATGACCACCGTATACGGTGATTTCTGAAACTAGGGTTTCGCTCAGTAGGGGACAATGCAGTCACGCCAATGAGGGCCAAACTTGGACAATGCATTTTATGCCAATGAAGGCCAAACTTGGAAAACCCTATCCATAACTAGGGTTTATTGTTTAACATGCATGGCCCATAACCATAACCCTACCAAGGAAACCCTAATCCTAACCCTAATCTTATCTTACTGTCACAACTCAATTCAGAATCAATCTAATGTCCACTCAACTTTTTCAAATCCAGTGGACTTATGCTTCAAATCATGTTGATTCACGAAGTTGGTTCTCGATATTTGGATTCTATTGTAGTTCCTTTAATGCCGAGTGATTAGTCATTGGGTGCATGAGGTTTGTTGAATAGTGTTGTTGGTCGTTGATGAAATGTGAAGCATGTATTGCACTTAGTTTTATTAAATTACACTTGAGCATTGACTTAACTTGTAATTTAATCATCCAAACTCACATTTCTTAATTAGATATATCCAATTGGTGTGCATGTAGTGAGTTCATTGAAACCTTGAAATACATTGTATTGCACTTATATTTATTAAATTACATGAGCAAGAACTTTGACTTTAGTGTGCATGTAGTGAGATCATTGAAATCTTTAAATATAATAGTTTTTTCTTTTGACATAGTGCATTCATAAGTAATAGATAATCCTCACAAATCAATATAATAGATTGACACAAGAACATGTGGAAACCAAAGAACAAATTCAAAGTGAAATGTATCATTCATTTATAACTGAAATGTCAATGTACATGTCTCCAAAAGTACATATATATCCAAAAGTATCCAAAAGTACATATATATATATCCAAAAGTAATGAGAAGTACATGTGTCTCCACAACTATCCAAGACTATCCAAGCCACATGTACATGTATCCAAAACTATCCAAGCCACTTGTACATGTAAGTGAAATGTCAATGTACATATTGTATCCAAAACTGGCCAAGCCACATGTACATGTATCGAAATGTACATATCCCATAAGACACATCAAAACTCAAGATTCCTCTTGTTCTTTCTCGAGGTTGATCCTGTAGACACAACTCTAGGACCAATGTTCATCTCTAGATCCTGCAAATTAAATATCAATTGTTAAATTCAACTAACTATCTACTAATACATTATCTCAATAAAATACCATATCTAAATTAACTCAACAATTATCAAAATGTTAATGGACATTGCATGAAACAATTGGTCATTAATGAACATCTCACCTCAGTGAAAGACTGTGACAAAGGGGATTGTGTTCCTTGTGTAGTAGATGGAGCTATTGGCTGAACATCAAGGATGGTCACATCCATGGTCGAACCAGAGGGGGCAAGAACTGGTGGTGGTGGTGGTGGCTACAATCACCAAATGTTGAAATAGTTAGACATGTGCATGAATAAACAATAGACAACAATAACACACTATGTCTAGATCATGTTCAAATAGTTGCACCTCTATGTGTCTTGTTGTTATTGCAGATACCACATTGACTGCTACATCAATAACTCCTGTTGCCGATGGCTACAATCACCAAATGTTGAAATAGTTAGACATGCATGAATAAACATACGCCAACAATAATAAACTATGTAATGATCATGTTGAAATAGTTGTACCTCTATGTGACTTGTTGCCATTGTAGATGCAGCACTGACTGCTGCATCAACCATCCCTGCAAGGTTTTCAATAGTAAACTCTAGCTCCTGATGCAGTAAACATGCAAATCAAACATTAACAAAACATTTTATGCACTGGATTTCAAGTTAACCAAGAAATATCATCGAAGGATATACATTACCATGGTATCAGTAGCTACATGGTCATGGACAACTGGACTCTTGCTAGGAGTAGGCCGTCTGATATACACATGACCCTTGTTCACATATGGCCTATGTGGAGATACAACTCCAAGAAATGGTCCAGGTGTTTCGGTTGGTGCCTATAGTCAACAAGATTTCATGTAGTTAGACATACATGATTCAACGAACATACATGTATTTAAAAAATGACATTTTTTAAATATTTAAAATGTTTACCTCCATCACTGCTTTCCCCGTGAAGGATCTGGCATCAGCCAGTTTAATAATTGTAAATATTAGACCGTAGATAGCATTAGTGAACTAACATGTACAATGTGTGGAAATTAACAAATTAACAAGTATTAAAAAACTAACATTTTTAAAATGTTTACCTCGGTGTGAGGTACGACAATGGGTGCTATATGAATCTCTCCACCAACCAAGGGATCAGTGAATGGAATGTCATGCCTAGATATTTCCTCGGTCGATACGACCATGGTTTCTACCTCCATCACTGCTTTCCCCCGTGAAGGATCTGGCATCTGCAAGTTTAATAATTGTAAATATTAGACTATACATAGCATTAGTGAACTAACATGTACAGTATGTGGAAATTAACAAATTAACAAGTATTAAAAAGCTGAAATTTTAAAATGTTTACCTCGGTGTGAGATACGACAATGGGTGCTATAGGAATATCTCCACCAACCAAGGGATTAGTGGATGGAATGTCATGACCCTCTATAGAGTGTGGAACATGGAACTCTGGGGCGTCGCTGCCAGCATAAAGCATCAACTGCAAGTTCACAAAATTAATATATTAGCTCAAACTATACATATGTGTACAAAGAGGAAAATAAATGAATAATTTATTACAATTAACCATATACATACATCACTCAAAATCCCACTAAAGGCAACATCTGACAAAAGACCATAGCAGGGACGACCACACGATGTGCACTCGTGAGGCTCAAAAGTAGGCTGGGAATGTGCTGATAGTGCTACACCAGTAAATGATCCTGCACTAGATGTGGGTACTGCACTAGTGGGTGGTACTGCAATAGAAGATGGTCCTGCACCATGACGACCTAGTGTATGTACCACACCAAGGACAGATGTCCCTTCCTCACCGATATATTGAACCATAGTGCTATGACGAACAACTGCCCGTGCCAAACTCAAATATGCATCACGTGTCTGTCGAATAACATGATGTATAGGTCGGACATCTGGCCCAGGCAACTGCCTGCAAGGTGCAAGGATAGGGCGATCAACGTCTCGAAGCCTGGCATTGGGTCGGTTTTGGGGCATCCCCCCACCGATCCTCTGAAATGGAAATATATCAAAATAGTTTATGTGTTTACCCAACACGAACTCTGCATACATCTTCCGAAGGAAATACAGGGGGATTTCCCTGTTGTTGTGTGGTGGCATATCAAAAACCATATACCATCTGTCCATCCATTTATCAACAAATGGTTGATATGTGCACCACTCGATAGAGATATGTGGCCTATTTGCATTTGGGATTTCCCCCTTGTGAGGGTCCCTAAACAATGAAAATATATGTTGTTTGGTAATTTTCAACTTTTTTATTGCATTGTAACCAAGCCCATCAACGTACTCTTGTCTTTTTCTTTCTCTATATGATGTAATATCATATAGTATGTTGCTTGACAATGTAATAGTCTCAACAATTGCATCCAAAGTGGATGCAAGTGAAAGTCGAATCCTATCACCACCACTAAAATTAGTACTGAGTCCTCTCAACTGGGAAAGCTCAATCAGTATTTCAGCATTTGTGTCCATAGCCGCAACTGCAATAAAAAAAATCAATAAGGAAATCATTAGAAACATATACATGGTATATAATGACATCTCTTCAAAATTGAAAATGTAAATTAAATCAAACTCAAGAAAGCAATTTAATGGCATTCACTTACATATATTTAAAACTTAAAATTAAAAATTTAACAATTAAATAGTGAGTTTCGTTCAACTTCTTTCTAGAAGTTAAGGCACGTCTTCCCCCTCATTGGTGACTTTTCCATGCACACTTGGGTTTAAACTTCTTTGAATTTAGGAGTTCTATTTTGACATGTTTTGGCCTTTACGTCCCTTGGATATGTAAAAGAAAGGGGCAAGGGACTATTAGGATATGTGAGGCAAGAAAAGGGGTGATACAGGGCTACCACCATATCCTCTAAATATAATTGACTCAATCATGGTTGGGAACACTCTCACTGGACACACTCTAGGTAATTCATGGGAGTTCACCATTTCCATTGTTTTATAAACATGGAAACCAACCAAAATTTACATGGAAAAATGGAGAATTTGTGGACTGGACTACAATTGGTTGTAGATGAGCTTAGAGACTCGACATGTAGAAATATATTACCCATTGTTTTTGCTATTTTAAAAAATGGTTGATAAACCTAGTGATGCAGGGGCATAGACTGTTTGAGTAAAGTCATTTATGCCTTTGCTAGATCAAGGGATCTTAGGGAGACCTAGGGTCTCACATGTTTCTAATTTTCTTTATTATGTTTATAGGATAAAAGAACCAGAATTCATGTTCTTGTGTTTGCTAACATGGGTTTCTTACACCTTGTGCCTTATATCATATTTTTATGTTAGTTCTACCAATTGGTGTGTAATATCTAGGGCTTCTATTGTAATTGGAACATAAGGTAGCTTGTCCATTACTCTCTCTTGCATATTGTGGAGAATTATGAGATATGTGTTGTTTAGAACCCTACTCAGTAGTAATTTTTGTGTCTCTCTTATAGTATTTTTGTTCCTTTTTGTTTATGTCTCTCAATCTCATTATGATGTGGGATTTCTATCTTTCTTTGTCTTTAATTTGAATGTAGAAATATATTGTTTTTTTAATTGTTAAAACCCTTAGCTTATAATTTTAGCCTCCTTCCACAGACACTCTATACTTGTGTTTGTTTTATATATTTCTAGCCTTTTGGAACATTGAATATCTATTAAAGACATGATGTTTTTGTTTCTTATAGCCTCTTTTAGTTTGATCTGTGAAAAATACGTTACTTGTATCCATCATACATTAGCTTGGGAGTTGTTGGGTTGATTATTCTATTAAAAAACAATATTCTAGGTTTAGAATTGACAAAAAAGAATGCTTTGGGTGATTGAATTACCTAGTTAGATGATAATTCACCGGTGGAATATCCTCCCCTCCTACTAAATTAGATCCTCCAACAATCCCAAGCACCCAATTTGCTCCAAAATGCTCCAAATCACCGTCGGTTTCGCATTCCTGATAGGTAGAATAGGCCACGGGTTTCGGGCTTGTCTATATAAATTACTTTTAGTTTTCCAAATCACGTACACATTTTAGAACTACAAATCGTGTGCGCATTTTGTAGTTATATAATGCGTACGCAATATGGTTTCCTATCCTACATGTCCCATGACATGTCAGGCTCGGGTTGAACCATAGCAAGTGCTATGTAGCATAAACGCGTTGTATTTTTTGGTAACGTGATCGTGTTTTTGAAAACTAGGATTGCATCTAAAAGTTCCCTCATCTTCTTGCACTGACCCTATTAATAATTTTAAGTTAAATTATTATTTAGCTTATTTCCTAGAGTCATAGTTGAAGTAATATAGATTCATAGATGTTTACTATTTGTTTCCTAGACAACTAGTTATTGACCTCAAATCAACACTTCAAAACTTTTAAGCTCTCAAATCAACATTTCATTTAGGGGACATCCATCATCAACTCATGGTTTTTTAATAGTTTTCACCTCCATTTAGTGAATCCATGCCCCAATTAGATGAGTCGAGTCAAACCCTATGTCTTCTAAGTTTATTATAACAATTCACAACTTAGGAAAATAAATGGCATTACTTACGGTGCTTTTACTAACATTGAGCCGAAAAATTGCATATTCACATTTACCTTATACTTTCCATTATTAAAAAAATGTTACACTTTATAATTGAAAAAAAAAATTAGACATAATCTTTCATATCCTAAAAACATAAAAATATATTAAGAGTTATATCCCTTCCAACAACATAGAGCCTTCACCTCATCTTTAACTTTCATTGGAAAAAACTTTGAGACACCTTATTTTAAGGTATTTGCAATGGGATTTTGTAGTTCCTTTCATTGAATTTGGCCACCCTTTTAACTTTTAATATATATATATATGATCTATTTTTCATTACGAGAAAGTGAGAAAGCAATCAATAGAACTAACTTGTCTTATTTTTGTTAGAAAAACAGGACCGCGGAGCAATGGCAATTATACAGTTAAATCAATAAACAAGATGCAAAAACACATAAAACATTACAGAGAGACACATATATAACGTGGTTCACCCAAACGATGGGCTACATCCACAAACAAATTTGCCAGTCCTTTTATTTCAGTCTAGAAAGATGAAGGGATACACCCTGCAGCAAAACCGCTGCACTTCATCTTCACGCTCTCATAGTCTCTCTTCCAGTACAATACAGTACCCACATCAAGTACACACATCCAGTACAATACAGTACCCATTACAATTT
>LPNX010026524.1:4947-20211 GCA_001517045.1 Pseudotsuga menziesii | reverse complement strand
AGAATCAAAGCATCTTGTAACACATCACCTGCTACATTAGCTTCCTGGGTAGTCTCTTGATGCCTCTCACCTTTCTTCTTTGGTGCTCTGCAGTCTTTCTTTATATGTCCTTTCTTACCACAGTTCCATCATTCTATTTTTCCGAATCTGGACTTGGATCTTCCCTTTTTAGACTTGCCGCGATTTCCTGGGCTCCTTCCTCTCTCATTTTGTCTCCCTCTACTCTCCATGGTCAACGCATTACCTGATGTCTCACCTGTGCTTTTCCTTCGCATTTCCTCGCTAAGAATAACACTAACAACATCATCAAACTTAAGAGTGTTTGAACTAGGGACAGAGTTACTTACAGCCATGACCAAGCTATTCCAGCTTTCTGGCAATGAGCACAAGATTAGAATATCCCTCACCTCATCATCAAAGTTCACTTTTACAGAACTTAACTGACTGGTAAGTGTATTAAACTCATTTAAATGGTCAACAACATATCCACTTTCTGACATATTCATATTAAATAAATGCTTCATTAAAAATACCTTGTTAGAAGCCGAGGGTTTTTCGTAGAGCTTACTCAATGCGCTCATCACACCCTCTATTGTTATTTCTTTCGAAATATTGAAGGCCACCGACGAAGCCAGGCACAACCGTATTGTTCCTAGTACCTTTTTGTCAAGAACCTCCCATTCTTCATCCTTCATAGCCGCTGGCTGTTTTGCTTTTCCGCCCAACGGCAGGTACAAATATTTCTGGTACAGATAGTCCTCCATTTGCATCTTCCATAACTGATAGTTTTGGCCGTTAAATTTATCGACCCTAAACTTTCCTTCTTCTGCCATTGCTCCCACTCGAACCAGGAACCCTCCTTTCCTCCAAGTTTACAAACCAAATAGACTTTTTGGCTCTGATACCAATTGTTAGAAAAACAGGACCACAGAGCAATGACAATTATACAGTTAAATCAATAAACAAGATGCAAAAACACATAAAACATTACAGAGAGACATAGATATAACGTGGTTCACCCAAACGATGGGCTACGTCCACAAACAAATTTGCCAGTCCTTTTATTTCAATCCAGAAAGATGAAGGGATATACCCTACAGCAAAACCGTTGCACTTCCTCTTCACGCTCTCACCGTCTCTCTTCCAGTACAATACAGTACCGACATCCAGTACAATACAGTACCCAGTACAATTTACAATGGAGCCTCCTCAAGCCTTATAAAGGCTTAATCACATGCAATACCATGGGACAATACCATGGGATACAACAAACCATGTGCTAGACCTAACCACCTTTGACTCAATCCCGAGTCAAGGTTAACACATGCAATACCATGGGACAATACCATGGGCTACAACAAACCATGTGCCCAAACCATGTGCTAGACCTAACCACCTTTGACTCGATCTCAAGTCAAGGTTAACCCTAACAATTTTTTTAAAATCACTTTGACCAATTCCTCACTATAATAGGAGGGCCTGGATTTTGTTAAAAAGGTAGATTCACCCAATGTCTCTCGAGAGGTCATCAATGGCAAGCCAATGGATATAGACTTAGTTGTAAAGATATGTCGATCGTTTCATAAAGAAAAAATCTCCTCCCAATCAATAAAACCAACTTGCCCTTTTTAAATAATAAATGTTTTGATTCATTAAACATGTTTTTGGTTTTAAATCATAACTTATAGGTAACAATTTTAAATCATTGTTATCTATAATTTCAAAAATTAAGATTGAACCCAAAAAAAATATTAACAAATATCAAAATAATAAATGACATGACTATAAATTCAACCCAAAATCAATTCCAAAAAATATTTACAATTTTTTTTTAATATTTTTAATTAATGTATTAAGTAAGATGGCCATATGTTTAACTATCAAATTTAAAGTAAGATGGCCATATGTTTAACTATCAAATTTAAAGTAAGATGGCCATAGGTCTATGTATGCTTCCTTTTAGTTAAAGTCTTTCCAGAAGAGTTAGTTAAGTAAGATGGCCATATGTCTAACTATCAAGTTTAAAGTAAGATGGCCATAGGTCTCTGTATGCTTCCTTTTAGTTTAAGTCTTTTGAGGAGACTCTTACCTAACTAGTAGAGGTTCAAAGTTTTGTTATAGAGGGAAATTCTGCCCTTGGTGTTCTCAAGGTTAAGAATTCCCCCTTCAAACTTCTCAATTTTTTGTGCCTCTAGCTTGAATTCCTTTTCTTCCCTAATCTCTTCTCCATATGACTTGATCTCCTTCTTGGATATCTCCAAGATCAACTCATGAAAGTAGTTGGTTGTGTCTTTGGATCTCACAATGTTACGTGATGAAAGTAGTTGGTTGTGTCTTTGGATCTCACAATGTTACGTGATTTATCCTTCTCATATGTATTATCCAAGGCTTTGCACACTCTTCTTGTCCTCATACCACCCTTCGTCTCTAGAGGTGTTTCCTACATGCCTCTGTGATGCCTTCCCTAACTTCCATTGTAATAGAGCAACTTAGAGTATCCCATTGATTACTAAAAATCCACCCTAATCAATCCGTAGGGCGAAAAAGAGGATGGAGTCCCTCCTTCATGTTTGCTATTGGGTTGCCTCCGTCCTGGCTCATATCTCGATCCATCATGATTTCACATGCTTGGTAAGCGCTTTCATGATTCGAATTCATGTGTCTACAAAGAGGACTTAAGCCGCAAACTAGAGACATCATAAATTCTATGTGTGCAAAGGGAGTGTGGTTTAATGGGTCCTCGTCCTTGCTAACCACGCACAGTACCATAGGAGCTTGGTGTCCTCCTACTATGTCCTTTCCCCTTCAACCTCCATCATGTTCTGCCACCTCTGCAGTGTCGATTCAAGCTTGGATGACACATGACTTATGGAGCCTACTTAAGATATCAATGCATTAATATTTATTTCATCTTCTCTTCTAAATTCAAAATTTTACAAATTTAAACACCACAAATAAAATGCTCAAAAATATATTATTTCACTAACTAATTTTATCTACAAGCATTCTTTACCATGGTGAAAACAAAATTATATTTCTCTTCAAATTGACTTTAAAAAGAGTGTAACAAGCATGGTGCCCTACAATGAACCCGTAATTCCGAGTTTAATTGTTAGATGAAGTGTGATGTCAAACTGTATAGGGTTTTACCCAGCAACTTCCAATTGTCAAGTTAGACTCAATGTGAATCTGACAATGAACGATCACAATAATCCCACTATTCCATTTTCTACCGTTGTGATGGAGATATAACGACGACTCATGTTATACAGGTGAAGACTCATGTTAAACATTTTTAGGGTTTTATTTAGCAACTTCAAATTGTTAAGGTGGACTCAGTAGATATGATATACAGAAATCGTAGATCTTTTTTTTTCAATCAGGAACCTGTATCTCTTGTACATAACAGAGCTAGAGTTAAAGTAGATTGTCAAATCCAAGTATTATAACGGTAAATAAAACCATCACTGTTGTTACAAAAGATAAATATAATATACAGAAATAACAACTGGTCCTGCCCATTAAAAGGGCTAGAACTGGAAAGCTTCCATTGAATACTGTGATCCTGTGGTTATAAAGGTAAATAAAACTATCACTGTGGTTACAAAAGATAAATATAATATACAGAAATAACAACTAGGTGTGGTTACAAAAGATAAATATAATATACAAAAAAATAAGAACTGGGTCCGGCCCACTAAAAGGGCTAGAACTGGGAAGCTTCCATTGAATACCGTGATCCTCTCTGGGTTATAATTTGTACCGCACTCTCTCTGTTTGTCTGCCTGAGAACAACAAGCTGTCAATCTCAATATTTAATTTTATATTCTTCTGTTGCAAACTTCACCTCACCATTGACCTAATTGTCCCGGCTACTTATTATTCAAAAATTACACGATTATTATAAGGAACCGTCCTCACCGTGTTCTATACCAAAAAATCAAGATCTGTTTTATAATGATGTAATGTAAATTAATATAAATCAAAATCTGTTTTATAATGATGTAATGTAAATTAATATAAATATTTTGCGTTGATAATGACCATTATAAATCACTAAAATAGGTTTTTATTATTTGTATATAAAAATATCAAAATTATAGTTTTTTGGGAAGAAAAAAACAGAGCAAATTGATTTGTTCAAATGGCTTTGGATTCATTTAACAAAGAACAAGTATTTACATGGATAAATTTATGAGATGGATCACTAAACAAGTAGATGGAAGATGGATCACAGAACAAAGTACAAATCAGATGGATCACTTAACAAGTATAAGGTGAGGCTTGTGGTGAAAGGTTTGTACACAAATAAGGAATTGGTTTTTATGACACTTTCTTCGCCACAACAAAATGGGCTACCATTCACACTCTATTACCTTTGGTTGCACAAAACAGGTGGAAAGTTCATCAAATGGAAGTGAAGACTTCTTTCTTGAATGTAGACTTGAAAGAGAATGTCTGCGTGTCTCAACCAAAAGGATTTGTTGTGAAGGAATAAGAAAAACATTTATGTGAACTCATCAAGTTATTGATTGGCCTGAAACAAACACCTTGTGCATGGTATGAAAAGTTAAATCAGCATCCTATGAAATCAAATTTCATACACTTTAATTTTAATGATGTAACATTGTTTGTAAAGAAACTTGGAATATTTGTTGTATATATTGTTGTGTATGTAGGCGAACTTTTAATGACAAGGAACAATGAAAAATACATTGGATCCATAAAGAAATAATTAAAGAAGGGATTTGAAATGATAGATTTGGGATATCTTCACTACTACTTGGGAATTGAGGTGACTCAAAATCCCAAGTACATATTCATATCCTAGATGAAGTACATTGGAGAGTTGTTGAACAGAATAGGCATGACAAAGTTCAACCATCTCTCTACTCCAATGGAACAAAATTTAAAGCTCACATCAAAAGAAGGAAATGAATTTGAGAACACAAGGTACAGAGAGCTTGTGGGAAGTATTATTTACCTTACCACCACCATACCATATATTTCATTTGTTGTTGGGATCCTTTCCAGGTTTACGCAAAAATCTTATGAAGGATATTGGTATGGAGTTCTAAAATACTTGAAGGGGACTCAATACATTGTACTCAAGTATTTTAAGGTGGATGACTTCAAAATGATTCAGATTTTGTAGCAACAAAGAGAATGGAGTGTCTAATTTAGGGTACCTCATGAGGCTTGGATTGGTATCTATATCCTAGAGATCACGCAAATAGTATGTTCTAGCATATTTCACGACAAAGGTGGAATATGTGAGTATGGTAGAAGCAACAAAAGATATTATGTGACTCGGGAAAATACTTGAAGATTTGCAGGAGAAACATGTGCATTCTACACCTCTATTGATTGACAACACTTGTGCAATCAAGTTGTCCAAGAATCCAAGATTCCATGATCAAACCAATCACATCAACACAAAGTACCATTTGATTCAATAGCATGTAGAGGCTAAGACAATTCATTTGAGGCATTGTTGCACAAATCAACAACACTGCAAACATATTCACCAAAAACACTCAGAAGAGAGAAGCTTGAAAATTTCATAAATACGCTTAGATTCACAAACATCCCTTTGGATTAAGGAGGGCATTGATGGACCCTTACTCCTACAAGATTATAATTAATTTGTAAATAATATAATAGAAAATCCATCATAGAGTTATTTCTCATGTCTAAAAAGTTTTAATAACTTTCAAAATAATTTTAATAATTTTAAGTGGATAAGATTAGATTGTTAAATTATGATTTATAAATCTTTGTTGTGTTTCAAATTGTTTTTGTTAATCATATATTTGCATTTAAATTTTGTATTATGTAAAATTTAATAAGATTAATTTATAAATTATTTTGTAAATTATGATTTATAAAATATTTAGTTTGTTTGAAATTCTTTTTTTAATAATTTTATTTGCTTTTAAATTTTGTATTATGTAAAATTTAATAAATTGATTTTTTTTATAATAAGATTAATTTATAAATTATTTGTAAATTATGATTTATAAAATATTTGTTGTTTTTGAAATTGTTTTTTTAATAATTTTGTTTGCTTTTAAATTTTGTATTATGTAAAATTTAATAGATTGATTTTTTTTTCTATGTTTAAGTAGTTAAGTCAAACTTAAGAATTTTTAGTCTAACCTCTTTTAAGGTTTTGGTAGTGATTTCTCATACTAAAGCCAATAAGAATGAACCATGAATGCTTTAAGTTCATGGAAATGCATCCAATTTTAGTCATCGAGCTCGAGGAATGTTGCATTTAATTTTTAAAGTATAATGTTGCATTTATTTTAGTCGCCCAATTGTAAATTTGCTAAATTTTATTTCAATCTAACATGAATATCTAAAATTAATGTATTTGTGTAATATTATATAATATTAAGGTTTAAAATTTAATATTAATACCTAATATTAATATTTTTAAAATAAAAATCATGTTTAGTAATGAAATTGATCGAGTATTTTTGCACTTATATGTTAGAATATGGAATAATATTAATGATTGATTGATAAAAATGATAATGTTACAGTGATACAATGATCCTTGTGACAATATAGTTATATGCATTTACTAGTGAAGACGTAAATGGATGTGTGGTATTTGATTATTCATTATCATTATTGTTATTATGTTACTTACTTAAAAATGTTTTAGAGTCGTCAAAGTATAAGAAGTAGGATTTTATTTAAGTGAGCATATTTTCTAATGGCACCATCTATCTCTAGTTGTAGAGGTTTGACTAATTCATGATTTCAATGTTGGGAAGGTTCTTTTGTAATGTATGTATCATATTTTGAAGCTTTTTTGCTTGGTTTTTTGTATGTTTGTCTATTTTTCTTGTGGTTTTTTCATTATTTGAAAATTATCTTGTAATGGGAGATTTCGACTCTAAATAATTTATAATGTTGTTCTTACCCATGAAATTCCATGAACTGCTTTTTTCATGGATCATAGGTCTCATTAACCTTCCTAAGATGAGGTTGAATATATTTTGTAGTTAATTAGATTGTATTTGATCTTTTTGAGACACTTGTTCATCTATATTATGTAATGTGGATGAGATTGATGCTAGTGATACGTTTGGAATTGCTTTGTTATCGGTTGTCCTATTTTGTTTTGATTTTATAAAGATTACTTATTCTACCTTTATTTCTTTCATGATTTTTGGAGGACTAATTTGACCTTAATGACTTTTTTTGTAAGTTAAGGTTTCTACTATTAACTCATCTGGTATCTTTAGTAAACAATTTATTTCTCTATGTTCTTAAATTATCATTGTCGCTTTGTTCTTGCCATCAATACCTCTTATTAAGTTTCACCATCACCTGTCAAAATCTTCTATCAACTTGACAAATATGTCGCTCAATAGTTTTGGTGCATCTTTTATTAATTTGACAATTTTATCCCCTAATTCTTTAATCTAAAACTGGATATGAAATAACAATGGATTTATGCACAAGTTCAACAAAGATCAACATAGACTAGGTACATAGGTACAAATGAGGTGGGAGACAATGCTAGTGGTGTGATGAGAGTCATGCAATCGATAATGGTATCTAACCCTAACATTAAGATATAACTCTAAGGATTAATGTGAAATGTAAGAATGATAAAAATATATCATGTACTTTAAAAAAATGTCATATGAAGAAAAATATATCATGTATTTTAAAAATAGGAAAATATGAAATTCCTACTTAAATGTATGAAAATGGAAAAGACAAAGAAGAGAATCTCAAGGGCTTGGGAAAGCTGAAGGGTTATGGATTTTTGGCCTTCTATCTATCCCCCAACTAATCCATCCTCCTATTTACCACTACTCAATAAAGAGAGAGGAGTTCCTTAGTTGAGAGTGGGAGTAATGTTGTCAAAGTTCCCTTGACCATAAAAGAAGTGGAACCAAAATCCATAAGGTGTTTTAACCTACCTACTACCAAGATATAAAGAGCAAGGTCAAAGCCATTGAATGCTAGTTTTCCCATTTGGGTTTCTAGGGTAAATAATGTTTCCATGAATAGTGTTTATTATGTGTGTGTGATTTTTTTATTACATCAATATGTTTACTGTGTGGTTTGATAGCTCATCTATGTCATTAATGGCTACCAATAAACAATGAGAATGAATGCAGTGAGAGGAATTTGTAGCTAGAATGGCAGTATCGCTACATATTTTGGTTTTGCTTGTCAAATGGAATCTCCAACTGCTAGTTGACCCCCATTTTTGGATGCTCATTAACGGTATTAGAGATCAATGTCCTCTATTATGGATTCATTTCAATTGGTTGTTGGGCATTTTATTCGCTAGTTAGGCATTTTTCCCTCCTTGCAAGAGGCCATACACACCCTTGTTGAATATCTTCTTGTTGGCTAGTCATTTTATCCTCTATCTAGGAATTATTCCTTCTTATAATAGATCATACACACCCTTTTTTAGTGCCTTCTTGTTCATTGGTAATTCTATCCCCTAACTGGGAATTTTTCCTCCTTACCACACCCTTGCTAAGTGTCTTATTGTTGGATTGGCATTTAATCCATTAACTAAGTGATTTTTCTCATGCCAAGGATGTACCTTCTCTTCTTGATGAATAATTGTTTCTTTTATGAGATTTATCTAATAGCTGGTGTCAAAGTCCATATGTTAACTTCTGGATGAGCATTACTATTTTGATAAGAAATTGACATAATTTTTAGTTGCATAGGATACCCTTGTCATGGAGCCTATTTTGATGGGATGTTGATTTAATTGTTGGTTATGTAGACTACCCTTGTCATGCTCCATTTTATATATACATACATACATAAACCCATACATACATATAAATATATATATACAGAGAGAGAGAGAGAGAGAGAGAGAGAGAGAGAGAGAGAGAGAATTCAACCAACATAAGAAGTCAACTAAAGAATTATGTCGTTAACCATTTCTTAGTGGCCTTCTTCTTTGTGGGGCCCACTTTAATGCAACTTAACTTATATTCTATGTATATAAGTAAAAATTCAACGTAGGACTTCCTTCGAAAATCAATTTTTAAATTGTAATTTTAGTGGACCTTATTACTTCCTTTCCTTTAAGTCAATTATGATGTAAATCAAATTTTATATAATATATTTGTAATGATACTTTTAGTAACAATTTATTAATATGTTGGATGTAGGTTGCAACTTTGAGAATGATGGATAGATGAAAAATGGAGTGGAAAATGTACAAATGTTAATGAAACAGTGACCCTGTACATAGAATGTATGAGGCATCAAAAATTTCATGAAACCATGACAAAAGAAATTGAAGCATATAGTGGTAGTTGGCATATGGAAAACATATGACAACTTACATATGACATATGGGATATGAGGCCATTGTATGGAATTGCATATTTTCAATGCTCATATGAACTATACAAAATTAATAGGGAAATTTGCATGATGGATTACAAAGTGATGAGTCCTTGTATTGGTCATCATTTTCCTTATCCAAGTCACCATTTTTGTCTACACTTAAACCTTGTTATATATAATTTTGGTACTTAATACCATGATATATACTTGAAGTTAATATTTGTTACATTTTGGTTGGAGGATACTAGTACATGAGTTAACTAGGTCCTCTTAACTGACCACCAACTAGTCGCTATCGTCTAGTTGAGTTAGTTAGGTTGACTTGTGAACAGTTATGCAATTACAACTGTCTAACTAATTGTATGACCCATATAAATAGGATGGTGAGGTATATGTTATGATGATGATTATCCTCTTTTTTAGAGTATGTCCTAATGATATAATAAAATACTTGTTAATGTTTCCCCCATTACTTTCTTACTTTCTTGTCTCATACATATATATGTTGTGTTGTGCTATTGGTAACCTCTTGTAATCCCATAGATTACAACATTAGTTATGTTGTCGATAGTATTGACTTAGGAAATGAAATGAGTATGCATACATAAATGGTGATAGAGGAAGAAATCAAAGAATGGTGGAACTAAAAAATAACGAACTATATTTAGAACTATGCCAAAAGGAAAAAGTTAATGATTGCTCATGGCAGAGAAAATTCCTTCATTGAATCTAATGAACGATTCATAGAAACTGTTCCACATGAAATAAAGAAGTTATTGGATAGAATTCATGAGCAATCTAAATGCCCGGAATGAAACATTGAAAATTCACAAGCTATCTAACAATAGGCGGACGAACTTACATGACTGGGTTGAAAATATAGGAGACAACTTCTGTGAAGAACAAGCTATTGAATAAATAAATTCCCTTGACGAAGTCAAAAGCATATTCTATAGCGACTTCCATGACAATTTTTCCTATACAATTTTGAATTTTTTGTATACATTTTTAATTGAAAAAGGAGTTGGTCATATAGTTAAATATTCACCTCCCTTAGGCCCTAGTGCTAGTTCCAACCTAGAGAAAAAACAAAACGACTAGGCGTAAAATTATCAATTCCACAAGATCTTCAGGTTGAATTAAATCTTAATGTGAAAGAAGTATGGAGGGTAAATTTCAGTGTTATAATTGTTAGACATGCATAGAAAAATTAAGCATACAAGAGGCACAAATTTGACAGAAATAAATGGACACAATAATCATTAATTGTATGTAATACTTCCATGATACAAAGAAGGAAATTTGGTCCCTCTAGAAATAAATAAAGCAATTCCCTGTGATTTCTTCTATGGATCAAGTCAAGGAGAACCTCCTATGGGAGGTTCGGGAGGAGTTTTATACTTATCATAAAAAATACAAGGTTCAATTAAGGTATGCTCCCGGGAACTGTATGAATAACAAAGCAGAACTAGCAACTCTTCATGTTATACTAGAGATGGCTATAAATAGAAATATCTCATTTATAGGTCTTTGGGGAATCAAAGATGGTGGTGGATTGGGTAAATAATAAGATATAGATAAAATATCCTCATTTACAACAACTTTTAAGAACAATCATAAGGCTTCTGGATCTCTTCTCATCCCTTAGCATAACACATGTTTATAGAGAATTAAACATGGAGGCAGACAGTCTGTCAAAACTTGCATGTTGTTAGCTCTAGGTCAATTGGATATAGAATAAGTAAAGGAAGATTATAAGAATACAAACAAAAGGATGATGTACATTTTTTGGAATCATTTTTGTGTAAGCTAAAATGTCTTATGAGAATTGCAGCCATAACTGGCATGAGGATGAATATAGGATTTTGTGTATGAAATCTAAGAAAAGTTATGCCAATTGTGAAATCCTTTGTATCAATTTTGATGTAAAGAAAGTTCCCCTGGAACAATTCATGATCACTCTTTATTTAGGGTAGTGGATATTTTCCTACTGGAAGAGATACAAAGAAAGAAATTCGAATCTGTGACTCCAGACATGATTAACTTTGGTAAAATCACCACTAAAGACTCACTGGTGCAACTCCGGACAACCGAGACAGTGAATATTCAATTAACTGACCGTGGTGGGTGAGAAAAGGATCATTTGTCCTCAAATCATGCAAAGGAGGTGCATAACTAACTGAGAGTGAACTAAATGTGTCCCATTGGAGCATGACAACACTAATTTGGGTGAACTGAAGGTGGAAATCTCGTACTTAGTGTGGGATCCTCAAAATCTAGGGATTGGTCTTAGGAGCTCCGAAACACATGCATGAGGGTGCATCAATTGGTAGGTGGGCCCCAGATAAATTCTCCATGGCACTAATGAAGTGATAATATTGTTCTCATCTAGGAAATTGATAAAAATACTATGGTGGACAAGGGAGGATTATAATAATCCTAACACCCCCCCCCCTAATCCAAACTTGGACAACCTGGGCCCTGGAAACTAATACCAAAGCTCACGCATACAACAATAAAGAAAAAATTAACTTCTTAATAAATGAGGAAATGGGGAAAACCTTATGGGGAAACCCCCTCCCCCCCGCCAAAAATGAACAGTAGGTAACTGAATCAAGCCTTTAAACCAATTAGGGATATGAGATAATCAAATCTCTTTTCAGTGAAAGAATTTGTAAAAATGTATGCAACTTGATCCTTTGTAGGGAAGTAATGCAATGTGATGGTCTTGTTGTGCACTGGTTCATTAATATAGTGCATGTGGACTTGTATGTATTGGGTCCGCTGCATTTGTACTAGATCACTAGAAATTTTAATTGCACTTTGATTGTCATATAAAATTTATATTGAAGGAGATCTATGAATTACTGTCATGTCCCAAATTTTACATTGGGTCACAATGGCCTAATCACATTTTTCATATTCATGAGAGTTTTTCAAATTGATGCTAAGGGTCAAATAATTGCCAAGGAGGAAAATTACTAGTTTCCTAGGTTGGGTGTGGAAGCTTTGGGATTTGGAATAAGGGGGAAAATAAATGATGTTAAGAAATTAGAATGGGATAAATATTTAATAATGTATCTTATTAAATAAATACAAGAGAAAATTGAAGTGGCAATGGAGCATGGAGACACATGGAGACTATGGGGCCCACACAAGCTAGAAAATTGGTGCCACATGGCATCCTCCTCTTGCAATTTCAAATCCATGGGAAGAATAAAGGTTCTTGGATGAGTTATATGGATAATACAATTTTCCATATGCACCATAGTTCGATTTGGGATGAAATGTAACTTACATGAGAAAGGAAGATTCATTTTGGAGCTAGTGAGACACTTGGACTAGATTCCCTAGCTCTATGACGAAAATGATGAAGATGATATGACACCTATGAAAAAAATCAGATATGAAGGCTTAAATATGACATATCTAACATGTCATGTCGAAATATACCATCCAAGAGAGCTCTTATGTGATTTTGGGAAGCTCAATGGTCTCCTACTCAAATTTGGGGAAGGTGGGAGGCTAGGAAAGAGGGGGCACATGTCAATTCATGAGCACACACACTAATTATACTTGGATTGAGTTCATGGATGTATTGGGAAAATTAGAAGGATAAGGAAGTTTATAAAATACAGCAATCAACCAAGAGAATGGCTTTTTATCATTTGTGAATTGTGAGAGCTAATGGATGACTAGTTTTCCTGCCTTAGCCAATTTCAAGGGTCAAAGATTCCCATCCAAGTTGGTGTTTAGAGAGGCCACTCGGGTATTTCATGGAGATTTAATGGAGTCTTATTTTCAGGTTTAATATACAGGAAATCATGTGGATTGTTCTATTGCAGCACTCTCTCTCAACTATTTCAAGTTTTCACATCGTATTCATCACAATGGAGGGATTGCGCTTTGGGTGAGCTATTGATCTCTTTGGGGAAGATTATAATGCCCATAATATTATGTTATGATTTATATTCTCTATATTTCATGTTCAGAATACTCTCAGGTCTAAATTCCCAAAATAATTCATTTAAAAATGTTGAACAATGAAGAAATAGTGTCATTTCCCCACTATCTTGTTGTGAACCATTGTAATGATGATGATTTCGAATTGGGAGAGACTTTAATTGTACATTTCTGATTGTAATAATTTAAATATTATATTTTATTCATTCTCATAAATTTTCAAGTCGAAATTCCCAATATTTGTATGTCAAAATGACTTTTAATGAGCAAACAATGACCATTTCCACTCTATTTTGATATATGCCATGGTAATGCTTATTATTTCGAATGGAGGAATGTATATATGATAAATGTATAATGTATGGAATGTACTTATTGTTTATTTTAAGTCTCATGTTCAGTACTTAATCATTGGAATCCATTTTACTCCTTTTTTTTGCATTGGGAGAAGATTTGGTGCATTTTCCCCAAGGGTCGAAATTGTGGCCTGGGAGTTGTTTTGGAAATAGTCATAACAACCTGTATAAAATGAACCATGATGCATATGAGATTTTTAAAATTTCCCTTACACATCCTCGGCCTCTGTTCATAAATTTGAGTGACTTTGGGATCATTTGTGAATCCATTTTCGGCAATCACCCAGGGGGGATTGGAGCCCCAATTTGCTAGTAAAGAATCCTACTTTGAACGAAACATTAAACAAGTTTGAAGAAGTAATTTGGGGGTAATTAAAAGTCTATGAACATTTTATTTAATTTATAATACCATTCATGTACCGTCAGAGAAAATTTGGGAGCATTTGAGCCAATTTGGAGGTCTAGACATCAAAACTAGTTAATCTCAAATTGGGGAAAAAGTGAAAAAAATTGGTCATTTAATAAAAGTTCGAAAAAGGACATTACAGTGGTATCAGAGCATGATCTTGGAACCTGATTTGGTCTGATATTTATGAGTACAATAATTCAAGGACCACCATTATATATTGAAACCCAAAATTCCTTTTGTTGAAGAGGAAACAATGAATAGGGATGAAAGGGGTACATCATATGATGGTGAGGAGCATATAAAAATCATTGAACCTATAATTGAATACATGACCAAGAATATTGTGAAAGGATTCGAATTGTTGGCTATCCAAAGTTGGAAAAGATATATTGATTTTAAGAAAACCAAGGGGAAAAATGCATCATCTTGCTTGAAGTAGCAAAAGGAGGAGACCCATGAACCACCTAGTTATGAAATAGGTGAAGTAGAAGAATTATTACATGAAGAGGATAGAAATTCACTCCCAAGTGAATCTAAAAAATATGAAGATACACCACATGAGTATGAAGAAGTTTCTATTGAAAATACTGAATATAATTTCAAGACACATTCTACCTTGGAAATGAAACAAAGAGAATATAGCGATGGGTGCTTGAACTATGAAGGAGTACCTATTGATGGGTGCTCACACCTATATGTTGGTGACATTGAGATCAGATTTCCAAATTTTTCTGCAAGAAAAATTTCTAGTAAACATGAAAATGAAGACCTTGTAGTAGTTGAAGAAGGAACAAGATCAACTTCCCCATCACCACTTGAACTTCATGAAGTTGGTCCAAGCAAGAAGGAAGAAGATGAGGAGGTTCATTTGCAAGAGCCTCATTTTATTGAAGGTTCCTTAAATATGAATGAAAATAATATCCAAGAGGCCCTTATAATACTACATGACACTAAAGCATTTGTGTTAAATTCTTGTTGGAAAATTTCTTCATTGGAGGATCCATCCTTCCTTGAAGAGATGGATAAGATTCAAAGAGCAATGTGCAACATTGAAGGTGATTCCATGTCTTTGCTTTCTGATAGAAAAAATTTGGTTGATCTTAATGAATTGTTGCATGATGCATACTTGAAGAATAATGAGTATAATCATAAGCTCACAATTCAAAATGAGCAATGTTACAA
>LPNX010026500.1:18526-28902 GCA_001517045.1 Pseudotsuga menziesii | reverse complement strand
AACTGCCACTCTCCGGGAGAGTGGAGGCACCTGGTCCGTTACCAGGTAGCTCAGTCAGGGACTGGGGGCCATTCTGACGAGGGTGTAGGATTCAGTTCCTGCCAGGTTAGATGTGAGTGCACAAATCTCTCATCATTGTGAGCGGATATGGTTCCAGCCTGGATGAGAGTCTCCCATCATTGTGAGCGGATGTGGTTCCATCCTGGGTGAAAAGAACAGAGTTCTTTCATCATTGTGAGCGGATGTGGTTCCAGCCTGGATGGGATTGTGCCTTTCTGACGAGTAGGTCAGATATAAGTGCAGAGCCATTTCATAGATGGTAGTAGGTGTGTCCTACCATGCTGGTGATTATAAGTGCTGAGCCATTTCACAGATGGTAGTTGATTGTGCCTACCATGCTGGTGAATGTGAGTGCTGGGCCTTTCTGATGTGATTGTAGTTTACTACATGATCAGATGTGAGTGTTGGGCATGCCTTTCTGACGAGCAGGTCATATGTAAGTGCTGGGAAAAGGCCTACATGAGAGTAGGCCTACAACCAGCATGAAAAGGGGCTGGCTCTGTAGATCTTCCTATGACGAGATAGTACACACATGATGATGACCAGTGGAGATCCAGATCGAGCTATGATCCAGATCCAGTTATGATGACTCCGAGAGATCCAGATCGAGTGATAATCCAGATCTAGTCCAGTGATGATGATCCAGATCGAGTGATGATCCAGATCCAGTGATGACGTTCTATGATGATCCAGATCGAGAGATGATCCAGATCCAGATGACTTGAAGATGAAGATGACTTGAAGACGAAGATGACTCGAAGACGAAGATGATCTAGTTGATACAGAGAAGAAGACCAGTGCTGAAAATTGTGTCGAAAGAATACCTTCCTAGTTAAGAGGGAGTGTTGATGTATATGTAACTTTGGAATGTATTCTTCTATGTATTTTATATATTGTAACCCGATGTTTATTCCGGGATGTTTCTATTATGTATTTGAGTCATGTGGTCATGCCCCGATGTTCCGATCGGGAGGATTAATAATGTAATCAAGTCATATCAAGTCATTAGGTAAGTCCCCACAGTCTCGGGGCACTTGAGTTATTATACACTAATTAAGGTGTAGGCTCAAGTAGTAATTATTAGGTCAAGCCTACGTGTGAAATGGCAACTTAAGTGAACGGATGAATATAAATAGAGAGTGAGAGACTCTCTATTTATCACTTGTGACTTACATCACTTGCTCTCTCAAGTGTGGCACACCTTTGGAGAAGGAAATACTTTGGCTTGACAAAATACAGAAGGCTATTGCTGTGTTCGGAGGTCATCTTACTGTTTTGGGTATCACATGTTGTGGTGATACTATCTTAGAGGAAGTTGCGGGGTTTTCTCCATTTATGGCTTCCCCGATCAAAACTCTTTGTGTCTCTTGTCTCATGTGATGTGCTTATTTTATTGCTGTGCTTGTTATTCTCTCAGTGAAAAGATCCTAACATAATGCTAGCTTAAATGTTGAAAAACTAACAATCTCAAGGGTGGCTCTTTGACAAATATTACTTCTTCTAATACACCAACAGGAATAGCTAGTTGGAATGCTTGCAGAAGAGGTTTCAAATTTTTTAACCAACATCTTTTTAGAATCCTTGGCAATGGGAAGAGGATCCTTCTCTGGGAGGATAATATCTTTGGAAAACCTTCTCTTTCCTTTGAAATTTTGTTAGCAAATATTATGGACTGGTAAACTAGCAAAGGTATGCTCCACTTGGCTGACATCTACTCTTAGGACAACATCGGCAACTAGGCTAGTTGGTCTCTCCCTGACCTTCCTGCTTGCCTTAGCTCCTGTTGCAGCTGCAACTGTTCTCCCCATTTTTTCTTAAGTTTTGGGGCCCCTCCTCATCATTAAGAGTTGCTTTGTTTCGTTTGATCCATGAATGTTTGGTCTTGCTTTAACTTTGATTGATTCCAAGGATTAATTGGTGGCCTGTTTTCAGAGGATGCTTGTGTTAAGATTTTGTTGTGGGTCACAAAATTGAATTTGGATTGCTAGCCAAAAACTCATTAGATCAATTGCCCTTTGAACAAACCATTATCTCTGAGGTGAAACAGTTCAACCGTCGCTGATTTTGAGTTTTCTAACACTTAAGTTTTCCCATGAATGGGCGTCATTTATGTTGGATCGAAAGTTGTAATTTTTTTTATTTTTATTTTCTCTTCCGCCATTGCGGCTGTCGAAGTTGTTTGGTGTCCGAGGTGCAAAGTGTTCCGGCTCCCGATTGGGAAGTTTCCCGCCTGAGGGTCGCGCCTCTTAGTCTTTTTCCTTCCACTGTTGCGGCTGGGGAAGTCGTTCGTCTTTCGATGTCCAAACCTTTCCGACTTCTGATTTAAAGTTTTTCCCGCTCACAGGTCTTGCGTGACTATAACCTCTTCCCTTCCACTGTTGCAGATAGGAAAGTCCTTTAGCTTCCAAAGTGTAAAGCCGTTCGACTTCTAATTAAATCTTCTCCCGCCCGCGTTTCGGGTCACTTTAGCCTTTGTCTTGTCCGTCGTTGCGGCCAGGAAATCCTTTTCGCGTCCGATGTCAAAGCCTTCCAACTGCCGATTTATGACTTCCCCACCCAAGGCTTAATCAAAACTCTTTCCAGATCAAGGATGCACCTGGCTGTTTTCTTGTGGATTAGTCGTTTCAGTTGGTTAATTTTAATGTTTAAAATGCCTTTCCAACGAATGATGCACAGAAATTGATTGCAGGTAGAACTCAATGGAATGTTGAGACCACCACGGTTGAAGGCATAGCTTGATCAAATCAAAACCGGCAGGGTCGTAGGGAAGACAAAGCGAAGGAAAAGACAAAGTCGAAAGTAACAAAAACGCAGATCTAAAGGGTCCAGCAGTTACTCAACTAATCATGAACATACGAAGAAAAGATGAAGGAAGGATATGAAGCGTTGGAGAGACGGAAAAAGTGGGGTCATTTGGGGGCAGCCCAAACAATCTGCTGGGTAGTTTAAATATTGTAAAGATAGATCTTAGACGGGGCTTTTTCCCTGGAAAAACTTGTAAATGATTTGCTTGTAAGAGGAACTATTTCATTTTACAATCAGAGACTGCAGTTTTTCTTGTTGGAGAAAGTGCGATCTAGAATGCATCAAATGTATTTAAATGAGCAATGTTGAAGGGGAACTATTTCGTTTTCAGCTGTGTCCCATTAACTGTGAGATTGTTCTAATTTCTTGAACCTATGTTCTTGTTGAATGTTCTTCAGTATATTTTATGATGTTTTCCACTGTGAGTAATGGATGTTGTTCATAAGCAATTGGCTATCTAGTTGCCCAAACATCTGTGTAACTGTTCATGTGTCTTGAAAGAAGTGTCAGCTATCTGTATCTTTTCATAATGCATGCACAAAATATGTTACTCACCGATGAATGATAACCTTGCTCCCTAGGGATAGATTAGGTAGTTAGTTTATTTTTCTTGTTATATATGATTTAGATGCTTGTGATTGCTAAGACAAGAGCTAAGAACCTGCGCATCACATTGTCACTGCTCCCTGCATCTCGATTAGCCTGCATGGTTAATTAGGCACTTGCATTTCATACATAAAGTCAAAAATACAAAAATACTTGGTGGACCGGGCCGCAACCGGTAAAGCCTTTGTTTTTTTTACTTGACCTACGGTAGCCGGACCGCAAACCGGACGGATTCCCCACACCAAACAGTCAACGGGCTAGTCGGGAACGTTGACTGGGGAGAATCCCTTACTGTTGTTGCCTGCAAATTTCTAGGCCTCAATAGCTCCCAAAAACTTGTGTTGCTCTCCTCTCTTTCTGGTCTTTCCCCTGTCCATATCTCCTATAAAAATAGTTGGGGTTGGGGAAATGATGGTTCTTACACAGCTACAAAAGGTTTCTATGTATTGCAAGCTTCCCACTCTTCATGCTTCTCACTTACGATTTGGAAAACTATCTAGAGTTCTCAATGTCTCCCAAAGGTAAAAAAATTGCATGGTTGTTATTGCATAATAAGGTGATGACATGTGACAACCTGTTAAAATGTGGCTACAATGGCCCCTTTTGCTACGATTTTTGCAAATCAGCCTTGGAATCAGCTAATCATCTTCTCATTGACTGTGTTTTTTCTAAAAAGGTGTGGTAATTGATATTCCTTTATTCTAACTTCTACGTTCCTATTCAAAATACTATAAATACTTGATATTTATCCTGGCATGATCGACATCCCCAAAAATCGGACTCTATTATTTGGCACAAACATTGGAATTCGATCCTAAAGTTCACGTGGTGGTCGCTATGCATTGCCAAAAACAATTACATCTTCAACGATCAGATACCGATCTCCCAGATCATGGCATTCAAATCCAAATCCCTTATTGCTGAATTTGTTGGACTCACGCTGTCCTCTTCTTCCCTGCCAGCTGCGTTTTCATTGTGGTTGGGTATCTGTCCTCAAGTTTTGAAAAAATCGGTTTGTGTCAAACCTATCAATCCTCCTCCTTGGAGGTTTCTTGGAAATAAGGATTCATTCAAGTCATTTTGGATGAGTTCCTCTTTAGTGAAAATTTTCCTTGATGGTGCAAATAAGGAGAATCCTAGGTTCTTAGGTGCTGGGGGTTTGGTTTTCTCTCCTGATAGATTGACCAAATTCAGTTTTAGCTGGGGACTTGAAACCATGTCAAACAATCAAGATGAAAGCTATATCCTCCTCATGGCGATTCAGTTTACTAAGGAGAAAGGATACAAGTCCATTCAATTTTTTGGTGATTCTAAGATGTTGATTAAAGCATTAAATTCAGTTGATAGCTTCAATAATTCTTCCTTGAATAAATCTCTGCAGAGAATTCGGAATATATTGAAATCGTTTAACACGCTACTTCTTTTCACATCGCTCGCGATCTAAATAATATTGTAGATACCTTGGCTAATAAAGCATGTCTTCTGCCTCAAGGATTTCTTAGCATCAACGGAGAATCAAGTTATTTCCATCCAATTCCTTAAATGCGATTAATGCAGTTGTAATTTGTTTTAATGGAAGATTCCCTCCCTCACTGTAAGATTTTTTATAGTATGTGGGCCTTTCGAAGTATTCCTACTTGATTGTGTAAATAGGTTGAATGGCATTTGCCAAAAAATACCCATGATCTTTCATAAAAATAAAAACTACCCATTTGAGTTAAAAAAATATTTTCATTTCTTATAAGGAAATCACAAATACTCACAAACTTTGCTATCAATCCCTTTTTCCCTTGTCACCTGGTCTTATGTGCTAACGAGGTTCCATTTTCTTTTCTTTTCTGAAACAACACAATTGAAAATTAAAATTTAATGTTGAATTAATTAATGAGATGTACATAATCCTAAAAATCATTGATTTCATACATTTGAATCACGTCGTTGTTGACATGGCTCCTCCTGCGATGCAATTATGTCCATTTCCTTAACCATCTCCTTGTACAATTTCTTGGACATCCCTACTGGCACATTTTGCTTATCACCTCGTTCATCCTTTGGGATTTTCATAATCTTCTTAGAAACGTAAAATCACATTAAACAATTTTTCTGTTGATATGAAAAATGAATATAGCAGAATTAAAATTATTCAAGGAATGACACTCTGTAGTAGTCATAGATACATATTCTACATAAACATGTTTAGGAATATTACTTTTTGAATGATTATTTTTTGTTGTTGTATGTTTTTTCTCTTGCAAGTCTGATGTGTCTCATTGACCATTTCTCTGGGAAAGCCTCTTGTAGTTTACATATGACCTGATTTTTTGAATCATTTGATTGGTTTATGTATTGTAAGTGAAAACTGTGTATCCATGTTCTTTCCACTATATCCCTCATAGTATTATAAAATTATTTGCCCCTTCTATTAACTTATATCACCACTCTAGATGAGCTCAAGACCAAATTGATCATCGTTTTCATTTTCCATTAAAAAAAAATATTATGATGAAATTGACTTCTATTTTTGTCAAACTCTTCATAGCATTGAACATATGTGAATTAGATTATTTGAAACATATTACTAGTGAATATTCTTAAGTAAATCATTACTCAAATTTGAAGAAATAATTCATATTAATGAATTCCTTTTTATTCACCTGATTCATCCCTCTGCAACATTTCCTTCAACATTTTACACTCTTCTGGACTTATTTTGGTAAGAATCTTATTGAGCTTCCCCATTTTTAGGCTATGCATGTCACACATTAACCAATACATATTAGTGAAATTTAGAAATAATTCAAATTAATTAATTTAAATACAAGAATTAATTAAAACCACTTTCCTTAATCATAGTTATGGATGTGCTTCCATCATGTTGACTAAAGTTGTTGTTCAATGAACTCATACCATGCATTTTCTTTCAACAAACAACCCGGACCATTAAATACAGAAGCTATCAATAAATTATACAAATAAAGTATAGAGCTTCAAGATACAAAACAAATTTGGTAACAATGTGCTTTATTAAATAGAACGCATCGGTGTGTTTCTATACATAAACGCATCGATGCGTTATACCAACACAAGTGCACCATGAACGGCTGAAAATTATTTGTAGTTTTATGGAAATAAAAATTGGTGTGTTGTCATTATCGGTGTTATAGTTGTATAAACCCACCAATAACAAAGAACCGGGAAACAAAAAAACTTGAAAACATTGTGTGTTGCATGTCATTACCGATGCACTCTATAGAAATGTGCACTAGTGCATTCCCATAATAAAAATGTACTGATTTTGATGCATGTGTTCATTATTTAAAAAAAAAAAAAACTTTACAAGGTTGATATGGTTACAAATTCAATCCAAAAAATAGCCCCATCTCACCCTACGCTTTCTATATATATTTACAAGCTCAACGAATCTAAAATCCCTAAAAGATGAAATCGTAATTGTGTATAACAATAGAGGGATTTAAACCCTAATGTAAAATTTTGCAGGGACATAAAACAAAAAGAAGCATCGAGAAAATAAGGGTTGCAACATTGAAGGTAACTAAGAAGTTTTTTATTTCTAAATCTAGTTAATATCTAAATAATATAATAAGATCAACAGTAATATTTACATACTTGAAATTTTTACTATGTAGGGTTTTGTTCGATTCACCATACCTAACAAACTTCGATCTTTAGAATAATTCATTTGCTCCAAACACCGTCCACCTAACTCTCTTTTCCAAAGCTCTCCCCTGAAATTTTTGGGAAAATAATGAATAAATGTTTCGGTTTTTTATTTTAAACACGATTTAGAATTAGTTTTTGAACTTAAAATTGCCAACATTTTTTTAGTTTTGAGAAAAAATAGCTTGTGCGATTTTTTTTCCAACATTTTGGTGTGCTAGTATTTAATCCGCACGAGTGCGTCAATATATGAAATTCATCGACCTTCTGCAACTTTTAAAAAAAAATATCATGCCTCAATGTGCGTATAATTATGACACTCTGATGCACTTATGTTTATACCAGCTTAGATCCAGCTTTACCCTCCTCTATCATGCGCCGAGAGGGATCAAATATTTCGAGGTGCAAACCCTTTTTTGGAGTGCAATTGTTGAAGCATGATTTGCACCTCGAAATATTTGATCCCTCTCAGAGCCGGGTAAAGCTGGATCTAAGCTGGTTCCAGTCATGATAGAGCCGGGTAAAGCTGGATCTAAGGTGGTTCCAGTCGTGGGCGGCAACATTAATATTTTAGATGATCCACAGTATGTATATGTTTTTAGTTATTTTTGCAATTGAATTTTACAGTAGAATATTTTATAATCCAATTTTTACATTATAAAATTACATGAAAGAAGCTTAAGAATAACAATGTAACAATGTAAGAAGGTGAATAAGAAGAATGTGATATGATGGAGATATTGTTTTAAAAAGATATATTTGATATTCATATTGAATATAACACATATTACAAACAAAGTGATATGAATATGAGAAAATTTATCAATTCTTTCACGAAATTTATCAATTCTTTCAAATGGAATCACACTATGGCTGGAGAATACTGTGTTGTTTTTTTCCTTGTTTCCTTATCTTGGCATCAGGCCAATTTCTGAATATAGCAGGCTGGATATTATTTTATGCAACCATCCATGTGTATACTGTTTTTTTTCTCTGAAATCTATGCTTGCATCTTCTAAATTTTGTCATGTTAAAAACCAAATTTGATACAAATACTTTCATTTACAATCTCCTTATATGCCAAATTGCTCAGTAAGTTGTTAGATCAGATTTTACTTTGTTTTTCAGCTTGATACTGGTTTTAATTTGATGGCTGGAATCCATGTCAGCATTTGCAAGACTCAACTTTAAATTCTGTTATGCTAAAGTTGAATTTGATTCTCATACCTTTAAAACATAAAGGTATTTTATAAAATCTCAAAACTTTAAAACATAAAAGGTGTTGTATGGTTCTAAACAACGCTAATTAACTATATACATGTTAAACTAAATACATTTTACAGAATTTGCAAATCAAATTCTAATAACAAAAATATAAAAAAATGTAAACAAATTATGTCAGTTATATAAATTATTCACTCCATTAAAATATGAAACAAATTCTAATTATTAATAGAAATGGAATGAATTATAGTTGTGATCATATCCAGTGTCCATGTTAGAGCTGATTTAATTTTTAATCTGTAAACAGTAAATAGGTGAGAGACAGACTGAAAAGAAAACCAACACGTATTATATATATATAAAATACTTGCGGTCATGAAGCTAGTCGGCAGCCCAGATCAGAGAAAATAATACGCGTGCATGCATTGTTCATATTGGGCTCAAATATTGTTTCAGAGAGATTGATTCTTCTTGATTTCTGTGTGCAGTAGAAGCATAATTGTGTGTCAATTTCCAATAATGTTGTGAATTAATAAAGCTGCTGCAACCATTCGCAGAATTCTATATGGCTGGAGAATACTGTGTTGTTTTTTCCCTTGTTTCTTTATCTTGGCTTCAGGCCAATTTCTGAATATAGCAGGCTGGATATTATTTTATGCAACCATCCATGTGTATACTGTTTTTTTTCTCTGAAATCTGTGCTTGCATCTTCTAAATTTTGTCATGTTAAAAACCAAATTTGATACACATACTTTCATTTACAATCTCCTTATATGCCAAATTGCTCAGTAAGTTGTTAATCAGATTTTACTTTGTTTTTCAGCTTGATACTGGTTTTAATTTGATGGCTGGAATCCATGTCAGCATTTGCAAGACTCAGCTTTAAATTCTGTTATGCTAAAGTTGAATTTGATTCTCATACCTTGGTTTATACTCTCCAATACCTATTTCTGGCTATTTAGGTAAAATGTAAACACTAATATGATGTTGCTTTCTCTTTATTCAATTTGATCTGATCTAACATGTTAAATGGAAACACTAATATGAAATTGCCTTCTCTCTATCCAATTTGATCTAACATGGAAGCGAGAACAGGAAAGTAAAATCGACTAACCCAGTTGAATTTGCAGGCTTTCGTGCTATAGGGTTTAACGTCCTCCTTTCCTTTTTAGCAGCAGTGGTTATCAACGTATCTTTCAGCTACTATACTCTTCCAGTAAGTATATTTCTGAAAATAATTTTAACCTAAAAAAATTCGAATTTAACTTGTATTGCAGGTATGGCATTTCATTATTTATTATCTGAGCCAGTATTGATGTTTGTGCGCAGGGTTGGATACCATCCCTTTTATTTCCTATATACGTTGATAACATCCACGGAGCAAAGCATGGAAGCGACACAGAAGTGTACGACACAGAAGGGAGGTTCGATCCTGCGAAGTTTGATGCCATCTTCGGCAAATATGCTACAAAAGAACACGATAAACTCACGTTTTGGGAGATCCAGTGCATGCTTAAAGGAAATAGGAATTCAAATGATCCTCTTGGATGGTAAGTGATCAAGCTTCGGTATGGATATATAATTTATCAGTTACTGCTGTTCAATGGCCAAAAGTGGCTGTGTTTGAATGAAAAATATCCAATCATCACATTTAAGGCTTATTTTTTTGCTATCCAGGATTGCAGCAGAGCTCGAATGGATCGCCTTATACCTGATCGCCAAGAACAAAAATGGTCGTGTGGAGAAAGAAACCATCAGAAGAATGTTTGATGGCAGCTTATTTGAAGCACTGGCAAAACAGCATTCATCCAGCAAAAGACGCGACATAGCCAATAAGCCCAGAAATTGATGCCAGTTGTGATCATGTCCAGTGTCCAGGTTAGAGCTGATTTAATTTATGTCCAGTGTCCAGGTTAGAGCTGATTTAATTTTTAATCTGTTGATTTGTAAACAGGTGAGAGATACCAAAACGCAAACTGAAAATAAAACCAACACGTATTTTA
>LPNX010026500.1:0-18280 GCA_001517045.1 Pseudotsuga menziesii | reverse complement strand
TTATCTTGGCTTCACGCCAATTTCTGAATATAGCAGGCTGGATATTATTTTATGCAACCATCCATGTGTATACTGTTTTTTTTCTCTGAAATCTGTGCTTGCATAAATTTGATACAAATACTTTCATTTACAATCTCTTTATATGCCAAATTGCTACTTTCATTTACAATCTCCTTATATGCCAAATTGCTCAGTAAGTTGTTAGATCAGATTTTACTTTGTTTTTCAGCTTGATACTGGTTTTAATTTGATGGCTGGAATCGTTAACCGAGTACCCTTGGAGACAATTTATGCCATATACATCTTGTCGTTCCCTTGGGATTAGCCTCGGAATATAAGCCCAGTTAAAAATGTTTTTGATATCAGTTAGACATTATCTGCCAGCTAAGTAGAGCACAGCCACAGCCCATGGGTATTGGACACTTGTATTCAATTCTATGCATACTGTGTGGAGTGAAAGCTATCGACTGTTGTTGTGGGTGGGTATCATGCATAGCACAGCATATATATATATATATATGGGAATAGCGATGCCATAACAGATAATTTTCTCTTCCACTCTTCCTCACATTGAACGTTTGCAGGTAATAAAGCAATTGATGCCACTCAATTTAAATTAATTGTAGATGCCAATTACTTTTTATTCGTCATACTCGAAAGAAAATCCTGCAAGAAAATCATGGTTGAATCTTTAGATTCAGATTCAACTATAAAATTCATGATCCGAAGGAAATATTAGATTTCAGATTGTATAGATAATATTGAATGCTTCGAATGATTATACAGTGACCTTGAATTGATTTTAGTTTTAAGCCTTTCTTAATTTGTGCCATATGATTTTCTTGCTCAATTAATCCTCTTCATAAAAATATTTTTGCATCTGTGTATAGATATTAAGCCTAGTTATGGCTGAGCTTTGCTGTGTATAGATATTAAGCCTAGTTTAATCTTTAAGCCGACATTGTGGTAGCTTTAAATATATATTTATCATGAGCCGACATTGTGCCGACATTGTGCCATGAAAAATGGTGTAAAATGCATGTGTAAATACATGCTACCAAATGTAGCAGATATTTTCTATTGTGTGGGATTTTGCGGAGGTGCTTTCATGGTTTGTTTATTGTTGTTAAGCACATGTTCATTTTGTCTATGTGAGCACACTAGTGCATGTATATTTGATTAGATGCATCGATTTAGTTTTTTAAATCATGTGGTTTGTGGGTCTACTTTAAAATATATATTCATCCCAAATTTTATTTTAGTATTCAATCACACCAATTACAACATTTCATACTATATATATATGTTGCTTGAACTCATCTTATTCTCACAAAATGGTTTCCAAACTATATTGGAACTTAGATTGTAATATAGTTCTTGAAAAAAATTTAGGATTGTAGAGACGTTTATTGATTGTTGATTTGGCTCAAATGAAAGGAGAAAACATTTTATTATCAAATGGTCAGTTTTTCAGATTCCAACTCATTCCATCATGTTCAAAGTTTGAATATTTCTTCATTTCCATCCCCAGTAAGTTCATTTTTTATTTATATTTTGACTATTTATTTGAATTTATGTTACTTATCTGTGTGAATCTGAATATTAATTTATTCTTTATTGTAGGATCCCGATTCAAGTTCGATTTCATATGCACAACACATTCCACCATTTCAAAACGTCGTAATATATTATCAAGAGAAAGATATCGTAAGTAGTTCATAGATGAAAATGGGTAACCTCTTTACCCCGCCAATTGTAATATACCATCTTCAAGTTGCAATCTTGGTTCATCGACATTAATTCATCGTTATCTAGAACTCTTTTATGACACCCCAGTAGTTTTTGGTTGTTCAAAATGTTAGGGGATGAAGGAGAACCCTTAGTGTGCCACACTCACCCATTACACCAATGATAGATTACCCAATTTCGATGGTGTAATACACCTTGATGCAATAAAAACTACAGTAGGTGATATGGAAAAGACATGTAGGAGCAGTTACCTATGCTCTTTTTTGAAAAAGTTGAAATCTGATTTTTAACATGTAGGAACACTTCCCCTAAGACTTATGTTCATATCCAAACCCTTAGACTCTTAGTATGATTTTTCCTAGACCTTGATCACACTTGGACCCTCACAAGCCAAGACCCTCGCGACACGGAGATCACCCTGATAGCATTACTGAGCCTTGTTGATGCACAAACCATCGCTAAGATTCATTCATGTGCGGACTCACCCGATTTGTTTACACTTAGACTTACACCCATGATTCGTTAATTCTCATAGATACTTCCCTTCACTATCATGGAGACTCACCCTTCGCACAGACCTATGTTCCCTTGAATTTGTTAACCATTTTAGTCACCACAAACTACACCGTCACAAATTTGTCTGACACCAAATTGTTTGCCACATATGATCTTAGCATGTAGACTAGGAGAGAGAGAGAGAAAGAGTTGGTTGTAAGTGAGCCCTAAGGCATAAGATTGACCTCGTGAGTTCTACTACTTGCACATGCTTGAGAATCCATCAATGAAAGCAACATATAGATCCACAACGTGATGCAATCGGTTGGAGTCTTTCTATGCATGCACTAGAAACGCTTGGTAAGATGGATCGCTTGAGGGACCCGAATTGGTGAAGGGGATGCCTAAGCCTAAAAAGTGTTGTGAGGGGAAGGTATTGTGGAGCCAAGGGTATGCTAGTTGTTTGAGGATACCATAGAGCTATGTGTGAGCATTTGGCTTGGCATAGAGAGTAGAATAGGTTGTGGGTCGAGATATAGAAACCTATAGGTGTTCCCTTTGCCCCGGTGAACTCATAGCCCGACTTGAATGAAGAATTTTAGCAAAAATAGTATATCCTAGACAGATTAGCTATAATTGGGTGGAAAATTGCACTTACACAACAAGTTGTTTGGATCCTTGTTCCATATAAGTATTTCTTGTGTTTGAATCTGAAATGTTGTTGTTTGGTGAGCAATGAGTTATGATTATGCATGCGTTATAGTATGTTGGTAAATGCATGTGTTAGAGTATGTTGGTATATGAATGTGTTATGTGTGTGTATTGTTAAATTTCGATGTGTTTATTATTATGCTTCTACACACTATTATTCTCAATATAAATTCTTATATGGCCTTCGGGCTTAATTAAGAACCCTTAATCGTTCATAGCCCCCTTTATGCGGTCTGTCTCATTGAAGAGGACATTACATACAACTACATATGTGGATGTCCCCATTGACATAAGGAGGATAATATCTCTATGAAAAGTAAGTGAATACTAAGAAAGCAAGCACAACCACCTCACAATCAAACAAATAATAAGGAAGTCATTATCTTCGTAACATTTCCTTATAATACCAATCAATCATTATGTTAATAAATAGTTATTATCTTTGTGATTACCTTCATTGCTAAATGTATAATAATATATCAAAACGTATGTGTTTTCATACTCTACTATCCACCCTTGAATATAGAATAAAAAGATAATAATATCTTATTTATATGTTGGAATGCATCAATGTTTACTTTAAATGTGAGATAGAAAAAAAATTATAATTTTAAACTCTATTATAAACTCTATATGTGTGTGTCGTTCATGCTCGAATATCGGGTCACTACATCCATGAAAAGCTTCCAAGGGGGCCACCCAATGGGGCCTCACCTTGTTAGGATATTTTGAAGTCTATCCCAGGCATTAAACTTGGGTGCCTAACCACTGGAGGACCCAAAGAATTGAACCCTCAACCTCGTGATAGCTTGGTCCCAAAGGTTCCAACCAACTGAACCACCCCACCAGACTCTTTTTTAGGAGGACACGAGGTGGGCTTTGATCCAGTTATGTGTCTACAAATCATAAGATCGTTTAATACATTCTCTCTGGGTGGAACGAGACGTTCGACCACTACCTTAAGGTGCCCCATGACTCTAAGTACGACCCTCATTGAAACTGAAAAACTCACACACACACACAACATAAACAACCATAAACTACCATAAAATTGATATAAACCATTAATTTATTATTCTATTATTTATTAAAAACAACCATTATCACTTTATATTCAATTGATTATGAAAATACAACAAAATTAATTAAAATAAATCCAAACTCCTAATAAAATAATATATCATTATTATAAATCATTCCATAAATAACAACTACTAAACTAATCACAAAATAATCATCCCGTAAATAACAACTAAAAAACTAGTTCACAAAATATCAGCAAGTGTCACACTCAAATCACAAGATATTCACAAGTGTCACTCTCAATTACAAGCTATTCACATAAACATCAAGTATCACACTCATACCTCAAACCAATAACACAAATGTCAACGAGTGTGAGACTCAACCACGAGCTAATATTTGAGGATCACATGGATAACAAAGGAATCCAAAACTAAAAAATAAACCAATGACGTAATGAATTGTGAGGAAGTATGATTGGACTTCATAATTTTGTTTTATGGGAAATGCAAAGAAAACCAATTTCCTCATGAATATTTCAATTCTATAACTATGTGGGGCTCTAGTAGGTTATGATTTGACTTGTCTTCTACTTGTTTTCTATGTGGTCATCTCTTAGCCAATCTCTTCATTGTGTGGCCATAAAAAAGTATAGGTTCAAGAAAGATAAAACCTTCCATGCAGTTCATACTTCTTATGCAGTTCATACTTCTTATATCTAGGAAAATTTCATTTAACAAAATTTCACAATGTTTATGAGGAAAAATGCATTTAACAAAAGCTCACAAAAGCATTTAACAAAAGTTAAAAATGTTAACGAGGAAAATTTTATTTGTAGGTTATTTGTACTTTTTAATGAGGAAAAATGCATTTAACAAAAGTTCACAATGTTAAATGATGTTCAATGTTCATGTATTGGGATAAGGCCATGAGCTCATTGTAATAGTATGTAAACATATCTTGGTAGAAAAAAAATCGAACCTTTAACATCAAGGCTGGCCAATAAATGTTTTATGATATGTAAAACTAATTCTTATTAATTTCAATGAGTTTTTTTGTTTTATGATACACAAAACTAATTCTTAATAGTTTTACTAATTTTTTTTTATTTACAAGTAATTTAAAATTTGTATTTATTTCAAAAGGTTTGATATTTTTATATTTTTTTAAATGTTGGTGCTCATGTTTGTGTCAACATGTGAATTCGCGAATGTACAAGTTTTGTTGGAGGAAACCCATGTTCCAATTCAATGTCGAATTTTTTGTCAATAAAATCACAAAATATAATTTGTATCATATTGTGACATTCATAACTCTCAATAAAAAAATTACAAAACTAATTATAAATACTAACCAAAAAAAAGAGTTAATCATCTTTATGTATTAAAAAAAAACTTTCGTTCAACGAAAATATAATAAGTCATTTACTCTAACACCATATTTGACCTTCAAATGTCCCATGACTATATTAATCGAAACTTTTGGAGTATTATGTGCTAGAGTTATGAATGATACCAAAATATTGAGTGGATACTCCACCGTCATTATAGGAACATGCTTATAGAATATTCAAATAATATTTTAAGATATCTAATTTATGTAATTCAAAATAAAGGAAAATAATATATAAAAGCATCATTATTGAAACATGCTTATAATATATTCAAATCATGTTTAGGATATCTAAATTATATAATTTAACATAAAGAAAATAATAAGAAAAGTAGATAAACCCAACATAATCGAAATCATTTTCATTTGTAATTTTCAATTCTTTATGATGATTACAAAGCAGTAACTTGTATGATTCGTTACAACATCCTAAGACATAATTCCTTACGCACATGTATAATTTTGACACAAATAGACAATGTAGTATATTTCAACATCCTCGGGATGAACATCATACCAAAATCTAAGACGACTCAAAATATAACATTATTCCAACAAATCCACATGCTCCACAATTGAATGGGTGATAGTGAAAATTAGAATTCCTTATCCTCAAAAAAATAATTAGGACTGCTTACCCTGGAAAAACACTCCTGGAGTCTACCTAGATAATGGTGTAAGGATACTCTGGAACCACATATACATACTAGAAATTGTCCATAATTTTGCAAAGGGATGTCATAACAAAAGTAACATCGTGGATTACATCTTACATTTAAAATGGAAAGGTGAAGTAATTAAGTGTGTGACATATTCAACAAGTTATTGACATGTATTATTTAAACATTAGAGTGAGTTAAACAAAAATAATTAATGAATTGAATCTCATACTTAAAATGGAAAGGTGATTAATACATATATTATTTAAATACTAGAGCGACTGAAATGAAATGATTTTTTTGATGATGATAATGATGATGATGGTTATTATTATCCACGAGACCAACTTTGGTCCAATGTTAGAAAAGGTAAGGAATCACTTGGTTTCTTTAAAAATTTATAATGTGCTTGAAAATCTTTAAAAGAAGCATTCCTAGATCACCACGGTTGCAATGAGTTAAAAGGTTAGGAAGGTTAGTATTGTATCAAATATTTGAAATTATTGCACTCTAATGTGGGTATATGTGAGACATTTTATGAAAGTGATTTTCATCTTCAAACCTCTTAGTATTGCAATGATGACAAATTATTTCATCCCACAATGTTTTAGGAACCATCCAACACCTTGTTTCACTATGGAACTCGTGAGAATTTGTTCTTATTTTAACAATGTTGACTTTCTTCTTTACACTAGTTAAAATAGAGATATAATTTTGATCTTCTAGATTAGGTTTGATCACCTCCTTATAATATCTTAATTTATCTTATCCGTTAATTCTTTATCACAACACAACTTCTCCTCAAATTTAGATGTAATAATACTCTTAATATTATCACTATTATGCAGAGTAACCTCTTCCTCGACTCCCCAACTATTTAGCCAAGACATGACATTTTAATGCAAACCTAGCCTACGTTGTAGATGGTTTTGACTAGAGTATGAAGCAACCTTAGGAGCCTTTTCTCTCCCATGTTGTTTATCGTGTTCTTGTACATTAGGTACCTAGTCATAGCCATGATCTCAAAGGGGAAGAGACTCAGTTCTATGAGGAAGATAGGGTAGGGTTTATTGCCCTTAATTTTGAGATTATATGTTATAAAGCACTTTTGATTTTTTTTATATCCTTCTCCATTATTCGCTAGAGATGCTACAATCCCAAATTGTACATCCATATAAGATAGCATGACTGACGATAGCCTCAAATAGGAGTTTCCTCCTATCCCAAAGAAAAAGGTCCATTGATTTATAATTGTTTTCAAGTCCATAATAATATTTATGCCATCCATTAATCCTTTTCTCAATGCTTTAGTTCCAATTAAGCGTGTGATGAAGATCAATTTTGAGATATTTGTATGAAGTCACTTCCTCCTTGTTGTTGTTGTCATACATGAAATTAACATAAGTAATATTGTGGGATTCAATTAACATAATCTTAGTTTTTTCAATGTTAATGGGCATACCCATACTAGAGAAAAAATTCTCAGCATAAGAACAATCTCATCATCCTAGAGAAGAAGTATGATGACTATACCAACCAAATTTGTGTTGACACAAACTACATCTTCCAAACAAAGCTCTAGCTTATTAATATATATAGTACAAAAAATGGTAGGGGATTGGGGACAACATTTTTTGTTGTAAAATTCGTATTTATAATAGTTTCACAAAAATGATATACAAAAATATACATATTTGCCAAGCAAAATTTTTAGAAATGAAAAAGGTTATGCAACATCCTTAACATGTCCATTCAGTTGCCTTGGAGTCTAAATCTAAGCTAGGCCCTAGACTCTGGTATCGGCATAAGTATTATCTCCATGATCCCCCATAGGCCAGGGGTTATGACCTAGATGATTCACAAAGATGTCAAAAAGAAAACTAAAAGATAACCATAGTTTCTCATAACATTTAAACGCCTTCATGGGTTGAGGGAGAAGAAAGACTTGGTTTGACAAGTGCATGATTTTTATCCGTATCCATGGTTGAGGTAGCATAGACTTGGTATTGGTACTTCACCAGCATCTCCATGAGCTCCCAGCTTTTCCAACTTGTTGTATAAGTTGTTAATTTTGACTTGATTCTGGGCCAAGTGTCGAATTCCCTTTTCCACACTAATAAGCCTGATTTCCACACTAGCGTATCTTGCTTTCCATAACGTCAATATGCTTCTCCCATTAAAGAGAATTCCCCAATGATTCTTTCATTCCTTGTTTCTTATCCTCCCCTATGCCTTCATCTAGAGCCATGCCCATCATGGTTTTCATACTCTAGAAGAGAAAAAGGGTTCTGGTGTGCCTTGTTTATCTGGTGCGCAGAGCCCCGGATTCATCAATTATTCCATTGAAAATAGTTTGTAAGGCCTCAAGCGAATTTCTTTGATTCCTACTCTTTGTTTATTTCTCCTAGCATTCTATGTGTTCCTGGGTTTGTTGGCTAACTCTCAATCCAAAGAAGTCATGGAACTTGTCAAGGTCCTTCATAGCCCTTGGCATGTGAGATCACTTCAAGCCAGAGGTCGTGCACCTACAAATGGTTTTGGTGTGGACCATCTTGTGCTTATGAGGGATGGTGCTGAGATCAAGAGTGTCAGGAGAGACAAGGATAAGCACAGGGTGTCAAATATGAGGGCGCTTAGCAGCAAGAACCTTCTCTTTATGAAGAGGAGAGGAGGGAGTCCAAATAAAAATTGTGAGTTTGTTGTAGATCCATGTCCGGTGATGATGGAATTCAGCTACATGAAGTTCCCTTGCTCTTCCCATGAGTACCCGACCTCTGGATGGTATTCTCCTATCAAACAACTTGCTTCTTGCTTCCGTGACAAGATCTTTCTTACGCTTCAACTGCCAACTCATCTGGGCTTAGTAGAAGTTTGTGTTAATTACCGTGACCTTCTTCTTTTCCCTACCGACAATTAGTTCATGCATGTCCATGTGACGTGTAAGAACCATCATGGAACTCGTCATGGGGAGCGATAGGGATAACCTTGCTTGAATCCTATATCACAAATCATTTCTTCTTACGAACTCTCAAAGTTCCTAAACTTGGCAATTACCTGCTCATACAACCTTATCGCAACAACTCTCAACTTGAAAGGGACTTTTAGCTCTTCTAATCTATCAAAAAGTAAGTTATAGGCACTATGTCAAATGATTTTATAAAGCCAACAAAGCAACACAGAATATTGGTTTTATTATTATGACACTACTTGACAATGGTCATGTGTGTATCAATGTGGTCATATTTGAATGATAGCTCCTAAATCATGCCTTGCCTTTAGCTCATTTTTCGTGACTTCCAGGCCATATATCAATCTTCTTTTCCAAAATAATTTCATATCATTTGACTAAAAGAAGTCTACTCATAATGGTCTTATAATTAGATTGATTGTTTTCTCACCACTTTTAAAAATAAGAGTTTCTTTCTAGGGTTTAGGGTAACCCTACTTTAATGCTAAATTTGAAGAGCTTGTGGATGTGAGGGATGAGGATAGGCCCACCATTTTTCAAGGTTTTTTTTTGGTATCCTTTGATGTCCTTAGCTTTCCCTTTTGTAATCCACTTAATCCTAAACTCTATATCTTCCAAAGAAATAACTCCTTCCCCTATAAAAAGTAAATGTTATTTACAATCTAAGGAATTCATAAATATCTTTAAGGTAGGAATTATAAACCTTAAAAGAAGTTATAATGTTTTTTTTAATATTAAAAATATTAATGTGATTAAAACAAAATGACTTTTTAATACTTTCCAGTTGCACACAACTTTATATAGCAATTGGAAAGTAATCATAAAATTTTGATTTTGGAAGAATGATCCTTATGAATTAAATTCATATAAATCATATATATACACACCTTATATAAGAAGTTATAATGTTTTTCTTTAAATATTAGAAATATTAATGTAATTAAAACAAAATGACTTTTTAATACTTTCCAGTTGCACACAACTTTATATAGCAATTGGAAAGTAATCATAAAATTTTGATTTTGGAAGAATGATCCTTATGAATTAAATTCATATAAAACATTATATGAAATCATATATATACACCTTATAATGAGTAATACAAATTTTTAATATATAAAATTAAGATTATATATATATATATATATATTATAATTTTTTAAGTGTGGTTCACAAACTCTCAGGGGTTGTTAATTTTACGGGAAGAAATCACGAGGCTCAATCAAAGGGGCCTCACCCCTCGCTCTGATTAAGGAGTTAACTTAATGGGGACATCAAGTGAGGTCCTTATCTCAATGTATAGCCACCCGAAAATTTGACCCGAGACCGTCTACTCACAACTTACAATGCTCAACCACTTGAATTAGCCCACCAAACTTATACATATTAAAAAATACAAATAACAAACACTCACAATATCAAAAATATACAACCATAATCTATCTCAATTTTTAACATGGGAAGGTCTTACATATATACCTTTTGCTTTTTAAACCTGCATGCGAACATTAGTTTCCTAACATGCTTTGGCCGTATGGATCCCACTATTTTCCTTTATTGCGAAACTCCTTATATTATGTGAAGTCGTGGCTTGTCTAGGCATATTATTGCGAAACTCCTTATATTATGTGAAGTCATGGCTTGTCTAGGCATATTCCAAGTATTGATCATAGGCTGAGTAATGATCAAAGTTGTGATTGCCATGGATGTCTTTCATCAATGATAGGTTTGTTGTTGCAAGTATTGATCATTGAGGTGGATGTTTTTCATCATTGCTTTGTTTATAATGCCTTGTTTCGGTTTGATGAGTTCTGGTTCTGCTGAGTATGCTTTGGACTCTGTGGATGCTGAGTAAGATATGTATGTTGTGGATGCTAAGTAATGATTTACTATGTATTGATTGGTTTCGGGTATTGGTCATTGGCTGCTGTGTATTGATCAAAGTTGTGGAAGCCTCGTGCTGTGGAGGCCTTTCATTGATTCGATTGTACTGTGTGTATCGATCAAGGCTGGATGCTTTTCAACAATACATTTGTTTGTGCTGCGATTATAGGGGTTTTCGGCCGGGAGTGTATACTTGTTTATTGAAATCCAGTCCTTTGAGGTGTTTATCCAGTATTCTGCTGCTGTTTTGGTATATTTTTGGTCTTTCTGGGCTGGAATTCAGTTGGTTTTGTCTTTAATGTTGCTTCGAGCGATGAAATCCCTGGCTCGTACTCCGCCAGGGCGTTTGATAGTTACTAAACAGGAGGTTGGTGTGGAGAATCAGGTCTCTGCAACCTATCTGCCTTTTAACTAGGGAGATTTGGGATCTATCCTTGGCCTGGATGATACACTGGATGAGGTCATTTCTCCTAAAGGCTGTCTGGATGGCGGTTTTTTAGGCAAACAATCTTTGCCTCGTATGAATCCATTATTCTCATGCCCTTCTGTTTCAGCCCTCGAGGGTAATTTGTTTGTTTCCTGGTTGAGTATTGATGAGGATAAACATGCTTCTGTGGTTTATTCTTCTGGGAAGGTTTTGGGAGATAGGGAGTTCACGTGTCATGGTCCTCAGCACGAGGACTGTTTTTCTTTGAAATTGGATTCTCAATCGGTTTCTCTGGGCATGATGAACAGCGAAAAGATAGCCTGTGATCAGGATGACAAGCAATTTTTGACTTGTCTTCAGAAAGATGGGATGGTTCAAAATATCAGTAAAGACTTGAAAGCAGAACTGGGATATACACCATTGGTTGAGAATCATGAATCCATCAAGCCTAAAGACCCTGATATTGAACTGGCTCTTAATCAATGTGTGCATGCTCCTCATTCTTGTAGCATTGGTACATCTAAGTCTCAGAAGAGGCTGCCTAAAGCCATCAAGAAGATAAATCCTGTTTTAATGACTTTGGGGGAAGATGTCCTTTTAAATGACATAGTTCTCACCAATGCTTTGACTTTGGTTGGGAGGTTTGGACGGCGTAATTATAATTCTGATTCTCTTCATAGGTGGGCTACAAAGGCTTGGAATGATATTATCTGTACTAGTCCTGAGATTTATATGCTTCCAAAGGGCTGGATAGCATTTAAATTTTCTTCAGCTGATGATGCTGATAGGATCCTAGCTGGTGTCTGGAAATGGGATAATGCTGGCCTTCTTATCAAGAGGTGGACTCCTTTATTTGATCCGCGAAAGGAAAGGTATGACCAGGTCCCTATATGGGTCAAACTTCCAAATTTACCTTTTGATTTCTGGTCTGCTGATTTCTTCAGGCATGTTGGGAATACATTGGGAACCCATTTGGAAACTGATTTTACCTATTTACAAACCGGGGTTTGTTGCATAGGCCGGGTTCTTGTCCTGTTAGATTTTCGTTTGGGTCTTCCTGCTGAACTGGTCATTAAAAAAGGTAACAGAGATTTCTCTCAGCCTTTGGATTATCTGGGACTTCCCTTTAGATGCTTTAGATGTCATGGGTTTGGACATCTGGCAAATGATTTCTCTCTATCATTTAAAAAACATTCTTCCTCTAAAATTTGGAGAGTCAAAAAAGATGGGAATCTGTCTATTGCTAAGGTAGGGAAGTTTGTGGATGAAAACTTGGATAATTGGAGTGTCAAATCAGATGGGATTCTATCTTTTGCTAAGACCGGAAAGTCTATGGATGAGAATCTGGATATTTCTCCTAGTTTTGAACCTTTATCCAATCTTAAACAGATAAGCATTTCTAACTCTATGGATGATAACATTCCATTTTTGAATCTTTCTTCTGAGACCTTACTTTCTTATGTTCCGAATTTATCTTTGAAGGGACTTGGGTTTGTATCTCCATGTAAGGCTAATGTTAGTAAGGGGTATTTTCTTCGCTCGTGTACTAAATCTGTACAAGAGTTATCTAGGCCTATCAAGGATAAATCTGGGAATTTTGAAGTTGATGAAGGTTTGATTGGGGATGTCAATGTATTGCATCATGATCTGAGAGGTGTTGGGGCGCTTAGATCTTGTGCCATTAACCAAGTTCATTCATGATCCTTATGTCCTTAAATGTTAGGGGTTTGGCTAGTCTTCCCAAGAAACTAGCAGTTAAGAGACTTATTGATCTTCATACTGTTGATGTTCTCTTTATTCAAGAAACAATGATTGAGGGGGGTGTGTTGGTACAAGATTTGGAACTTATGATTCATGGATGGAAGTTCATATCGGTGGATTCTTTCGGTAGATCGGGTGGACTTATTGTTGGATGGAAGTCTTGTAACTTTCTTTTTCTTAATGCCTGGGCATTTAAAGCAGGGTTGTGCACTGTTTTATTTTCTTTTGATTTACAAAAGGAACTAACCTTTGTTAATCTTTATGCACCCTATCTGGATAGGGAAACTTTTTGGAATAACCTGATCAAGTCGGATTGTCTCAAATCTCCTTATTTAGTTTTTGGAGGCGATCTTAATTTCTCCTTGGGTCTCTCTGAAATCTGGCGGGTTCATGCCCAACCTGATCCATTAACAAATTTTTTCCATAATCTGTTAGAGAGATTGGGGTTTGTTGACATCAATCCTTTGGTAGCTATTCCCACCTGGAGTAACCGCAGAGTTGGTGATGAGGGTATTTGCAAAAGATTGGATCGTCTTTTAGTCTCGGCTGATTTCCTAGATTGTGATTTTCTCCTTAAACAATGGATTGGGTGTGCAGGTGTATCTGATCATCAACCTGTTTTTCTGCAAATTTCTTCTCAGACTCCAAAGGCCCATAGTCCTTTCAAGTTTAATGCAGGTTGGCTTGATCATATTGATTTGGTTGAAGCCTTAAAAGATTCTTGGGTTCTCTTTGATGATCGGTCGGCTTTATCTCCTGAGGCTCAATTTAATGTGAATCTTAAGCGAATTAAAGCAATTTCTACTAAGTGGTCTCTGAATAAACAAGCTCAGAACATTAAATATTTGGTCGATATTGAATTTGAGTTAAAAAGATTTCATGATAGTCATATTTCTGGTTTTTTATCAGTGGTTGATAAAGATTTATTGATTGAGATTGAATCTCGCAAGCACACTATTCTTCTTTTTAAGGAAAAGGAGGCTCGTCAGAAAAGTAGGGCTTTATGGCTGCGCTGTGGTGATGATAACACCCCTTTCTTTCACAAATTTGCTGCTCATAGAAAATGCCGCAATTCGATTTGGAAACTTTATGATGATTCTGGAAATCTAGTGGAAGGATCTGAGGCTATAGCTGAGGCAGGGATTCAGCACTTTGAAAGCCTTTTTAAAGAAGAAGTTGATCTCCATCTTTCGGATATTGTTCATAGTGCTGGTCACTTCCCATCTTCTGTTTCTGAGGATGAAAATGCTGAGCTTATGCAGGCTATTACTCTTACAGATATCAAGCATATCCTATCCATCAACAAAAATGATAAGAGTCCTGGACCGGATGGTATTCCTGTTGAAGTGTACAGATGCCTGTTTGATGTTTTGGGTGAAGATCTCTTAAGGGTCATTGAATTGTCCAAGTTAAGTGGTAAGATCCCAGCTATTTTTAATTCTACTTTTCTTGCGCTTATTCCTAAGGTTGATAGCCCTTCATCTTTTGAGGATTTTAGGCCTATATCTTTGTGTAATTTTGTATACAAAATTATTGGTAAGATTATCTCAATCAGAATCAGAAAGGTCTTGAGTAGATATATTTCTGGTGAACAGTTTGGTTTTTTGCCGGGAAGGCAGATTCACGATGCGGTAGGTGTCATTCAGGAGGGTATGCATTCTATGCATGTTAAATCCTTAAAAGCTGTCATGATTAAGATTGATCTATCTAAAGCATATGATCGAGTCAGCTGGGTTTATCTTCGGGTTATTCTTGCAAAAATGGGTTTTGCTAGGAATTTTATAGCGTGGGTCATGAGCAGTCTTTCATCTGTCTCATTCTCTTTGCTCATCAATGGTGTTGCTACTAATTTTTTCAAATCTGGTAGGGGACTCAGACAGGGGTGTCCATTAGCACCACTTCTGTTCCTTATTGTGGCTGAAGGCCTTGGGAGGGCTATTCTTCATGCTACACTCAGTGAGACTTATCATGGTTTATCCTTTGGTAATGAAATTGTATTAACTCATGTTCTTTTTGTGGATGACATTGTCATGGTTAATGATGGCTCTGAGCAATCTCTCTCTACTCTATATGAGATTTTAATGCATTTCTGTAAGGCATCTGGGATGAAAATTAACAATAATAAATCTTCATTATACTAATCATGTTTGGAAGATTCTGAAGTGATCACTTTACAGAACATCTTCAGTTTTCCTATTGCTAGAATTGAAACCGGCATGAAGTACCTCGGGTTTAATCGTAAACCCTGCAGATATCTTATTAGGGATTGGGATTGGTTGATTATTAAAGTTGAACAAAGGATTCAGAATTGGAGCCTCTGTTGGTTGTCCAAAGGAGGAAAGTTGATATTGATTAAAGCTGTGTTAGAGGCCATTCTAGTCTACTGGGTGCATTTTTGGGTTCCTATGGGTGTCATAGACAAAATCAGAAAGCTTTGCTTCAACTTTATTTGGGCTGGTAAACAGAACTCCTCTGGTTTGCCCTGGATATCTTGGAAGTCTCTTTCTTTGCCTAAATCTTTGGGTGGTTAGGGACTTAAGGTCCCTGTTTTATTTGCCAAGGCTCTTGCAGCAAAAAAGGTCTGGGATATCATTCATGGTTCAGGTTTATGGGTTAAGATAGCTTTTCAGAAATATATTTATCCAATGAATAAACTGGAATGGATTAGATCTTCTGTTAAAAAGAAAAAGATCATTTCAATTTGCTGGAAAGCTGTACTTTGGGCTTTTGACCTTATTGGGAATTTTCTGGTTTGGAAGGTTGGTTCTGGAAATGTTGTTCGATTGGTTTAGATCCGTGGGTTGGATGTAAATGGAGACATGCTCTTCCTATTCCTATGATAGATAGGTTACATATGGCTGGTTATCATCTTCTCTCTAATATTGGAATTCATGGTATGTCTGTTTTAATGTCACAAGATTGGTTATCTGCAGATACTTTGGGTTTTACTGACCCACTTGAGACAGCAGCTTGGAATGGATATATTGCCATTCTCAAGTCTAGCCATGTTAGACTTTCTAATGCAGATGATTGTCTCATCTGGCATTTATCTAAATCAGGTAAGTATTCTCCTAAACTGGGATATACTGAACTTATTAATAGAGAAGTGGAACCGACCTGGTGGTGGAAGGTCTTGTGGAAGATGAAATGTCCACTAAAAACAAAAAATTTTAGTTGGTTTCTTCTCTCAGGTAAAGCATTGACCTGGGATGTTCTCTGCTTGAGAGGTAGAGAAGGTCCTGGTAGGTGTTTTTTATGCAAGCAAAACTGTGAATCCAATATGCACATTGCTGTAGATTGCCCTTTTACTCAATCTGTTTGGTTACTTATTGAGGATCACCTGAATCTCAATAATCTTTGGAATGGTGATTCCTTGTCTGACTGCTTTAAAAATTGGTGTTTGTTATCAGATGTGACACTTTTCAAATCATTACCTATCATTGTTCTCTGGTTCATTTGGAAAGCAAGAAATAGATCTTGCTTTGAGGATCTTGACTCAACTCCTGCACAGATATCAAGCTATAGCTTGGGAATGTTGAAGAACTTACCTCAGTCTTTATCTGTGGTCTCTATCAGATCAATATTTGTAGAAGAAATTGATCATTCCTATGCATGGGGTTATTTTGATGGATCTGCTGCTGGGGATCCAATGATTTGTGGGGCAGGGGGTATTTTGTTCATATCTGATAGGCATCATATTACTTTCAAAGCAGGTTTAGGCTTAGGTACAAACAACTTTGCAGAATTATGTGCTCTTAAGCTTCTCCTTAGACTGGCTCGGATGCATAATATGGATAAAATTCAAGTTTTTGGGGATTCCCAATTAGTTATTAATTGGGCATCTGGTAAGTATCAATTACAAAATCTTGAACTAGCCATGATTCTTCAAGATGTTCACTATCTTTCTGACAGTCTGAATTATGTGTCTTTCAAACACATTTACAGGGAAAGAAATTTCAAAGCAGATTCTCTGGCTAAAGTAGGTGGCAGCTTACTTGAAGGTTATTGGAGTACATGTGAACAGAGAGAGGCAGAAACCATAGAAACTTTTCAGGTTTTCTAAGCAGTGTGATGTCTGTTTCTGGCAGTTGTTTGGACTATTTTTATGATAGTGGCAACTTGCATTTGATCTTTTTCTGACAGATTACTGTTACTCTTGGAATGCTTGCGCATTTCTGGACTGCTCTATTTTGATATGATGTCGTGGCTGATATTCTTATGCATTTTTTCTGCATTTGGTGATCTCAAGCAATATTCTTAGAGCTTGACCTGCGGGCTGAATGGCCTCATCTTATTTGGTTCTGAATGGATTTGGATATGTTTATATACTTTCTTTGGATGGCCTGGAATTGGCCAATTTCTAGCTGCTGATTTTTTTATCAGCTATTGTTTTATTTCACACTTATGAGACTTCATCAGCATGCTAGTTTTGCTCTAATTTTATGCTTTTGATCACCTGACACAGTTGATCTAACCTGATTTAATCAGGAATGATGAAATAAGTCTGCTACGATCAGACTTAATTTGTGCGTGGAATTTAATTTTTTCTGCTGAAAATTTTTTGGTGAACTTTATGTTTATCTGATGACATACTGTATGTAATGACAACTTTATAGTTGGAACAGTTTTTTGGATCTGGATAGTGGAATTTGTGCTCCTTCTGAGGCAAACTTTTGTAAATAACAACTTCTCAGTTGTTTTTTGTATAATGGACTATGAGGGCCATCTACGGAATGTGAATAAAATTTACGATTTTTTCTTTGGAAAAAAAAATATTCCAAGTTCTTTTAATTGAACATACCACCTTGGAAGTTCTTTTAATTGAATTTAGCAGGATATAAGTGTCTACGGGGAATTGGAAATAGCTTCTATGGAATGAAATATTGAATTAAACAAAAATTGGTTTTTAAGTAAATGCTTCATGTATTAGTTTTAGTTTCATGAATTAAACAAAACTTGGTTTTTAAGTAAATGCTTCTTTTTAAGTAAGATACTCTTTTATCATAAATGTGTATAGCATGCTCAGGATAACAAAACTTAACAACATTCTTTAATTAACAAGATGATCCATGGGTTTAGATTATTCTTCAAATTTCAATAATATTTTTTTTATTAAAAAATATCATGTTAATTGAACATTTATTAATTAAATATGAAGATTATTATTATGAAATGCTTTTGTATTTTCTTAGAATGATTATGGTCAATGGT
>LPNX010026469.1:409471-461703 GCA_001517045.1 Pseudotsuga menziesii | reverse complement strand
TTCAGGTATTTCTTGTTTTTGGGGTAGCGGGGTCCGTCAAAAGTATGCCGAGTGGGTACTCGTTGGATTCAGAATTTAATTCCACATCCAACGAGCTCTCTCGATCGAAATTTGTGTAAAGACAGAGGGAGAGCCATCATCACGTTTTTTCAGGTATTTCTCATCATCATGTTTTTTCAGGTATTTCTTGTTTTTGGGGTAGCGAGGTCCGTCAAAAGTATGTCGAGTGGGTACTCGTTGGATTCAAAATTTAATTCCACATCCAACGAGCTCTCCCGATCAAAATTTGAGTAAAGACAAAGGGAGATATGTCGAAAATACAAACAAAAAAGTAGTTTTTTTTTTTTCTTCCTCCAAAATTAATAAATATTATTTTATTATTTTAACTATTATTTTATTTATTTTTTTAGGAGGCCCATTTTGAGTTGAAATTTCCTCTAATGCATCTTATAAGTTTTTCCAGATGTGTTAATGCTTTTATTAGTGATCCTGCACATCAACATGACAATGTTTACATGAAACTCTTTGCTCTTTCCTTGGATGGAAGGGCTAGTGACTGGTACAACAATTTACCAGACAACTCCTTTGCTACACTCGCAGCTTTCAAGACTGCTTTCACTAACAAGTTTGGTGAAAAGAAGGAACCTAGGCGTCGACTGGCTTCTTTGACAAACATAAAGAAGGAGAATGAAACTATGGATGAGTTCAACCAAAGATTCACAGAACTATCCAATGCTATTCCTGCCACTTATAAACCACCTACACCATCTATCTTGCTTTATTACATTGAAGCACTTAGTGAGAAGATGCAATATCAGATCAGGGATAAAGAATCCACTACTCTTCTATACACACAAGAAATGGCAGTGAAAATAGACAGAAATATACAGTCTTCAGGTGAATCCAACCTTCCTAGTTATTCAAGGTCCTCAACTCCTTTAAAGTCAAATGAACATAAAGAAGAGGATTCCTATAAAAAAACAAATGATGGAAATGAAGAAAAGATTTGAAAGAATGGAAGACAAGCATCTAGCCCAAATGAAAGAAATGCAGGACAAGGTTATCCCTATGGAAAGAGCGCAACACAGCCTGCCCCAAGAACATTCCTTCTGTTGTCGCCTAATTCACACTTTAAGGAACAGGAAAGTCACAACCTGCTATGTGTGTCCTTGGGGGCAAGCGAGAGCTGGGGACCACTGTCACCACAGTCCACAACTCCTCCGTTTAGGCAAGATCCCAACAAAGCCAAGGGGGGTAGTCCCAACGGAATACTAAGTTCCAGATTTATTAATTTGATTACAAATTAAAAAGATCTTATTAAGGTTGTGAGGCTAAGACTTTATGTTATCTAAGGAATGACAAGAATCATGCAAATGCAAAGATTTCCTTTTAATGACAAGCAAACCTTGAGATAAATGAAGACTAGTGCCTATTAACAAATGGAGTCTAAAGATAAATTACAACTTTACAAATTTACAAATGAAATTGAAATCTAAGTTAATTAACCCACAGTTTAGGTGTTATCCCAAACTAACCAAGTTACAATATGGACAAATGAATACTATGAACAATATAAACAACAATGAATGAGCAGTTAGCCAGTATTAACAATATCCACAGTTGTAAGAGATTGAATAAATGGAACAATTATTAAGCTTTTGCCCAAAAAGGTTGAAACGAAATGAATCAATTGTGTTACACAAGATCTCAGATTACTAAACAATGTGATTGCTTAATCAAATGAATTAAAGATGCCACCACAAGATTTTGCGAAAAAACTAAAAGAAAAAACTTGCAATGAAATAAAATGTGAAAGTGCTTGCAGTAAAAACCTTGAATAGCAAGGCAAAGGTAAATAGCAGTGACCTGTGTTTGTAGGACGTTTTGTAATGTCTCTTGGTTAATTTTAATAAATTTTATTAAGGTTTTTCCTCTTGAAATTTAGTTTTCGAACCGGTGGTGTGACTACCCCAATCCAGTATTTCTCAAGTCAAAGAGGAAATGCTGGTGCGCTCAACAAAGTGGGAGCAAAGCCCACCCGTAGCTCCCAGGTCAAACCCCAATGCCCCCCGTGCTCAACAAGGAGGACGTAAAACGCATAGAGACCCCCACGGTCTACTACCCCTTCTAGCTTCCTGAGGTCACTATTTTTAATTAACAGGAGAGATAGCAAGATGGATGCCTATTAAACTAAGACTCCTCTACCCCCTGTCGTATCTTGTGAGTACCCCGAAGGGTGATAACCGAGTAGAGGAACAGGAAATAGTGAAGTTGTTGTTGGTTAATTTTAGGGAGTAAATTTTAATCTTGGTGATTAGCATGCAAGGTTTATTTTAAACTATCAACAAGATCAACCAAGCGGTATCCCTTATGGGAGGTGCTGGTACTTGATCTTGGACTTGAAAAATAAAATGTGTTGATTGTAACAGAAAAAAGACAGTTGTTTTAACTAAGCTAAGCCCCCACTTCTCCTGCTTTTCATATCCAACTTGAAGTCCCTAAAGGGAGACGAAAAGTGGACAGAGGATACAACGGATAGGTGGGTTGTATGGTTACCCCTTTAACCAAAAATTAAAAAATTACTGGAACTTGAAGGAAACTGAAACTTGAAGGAAACTGTAACTAGCTAAAGCAATGTCTAACCGCACACCAATCTCTGTGACAGAGATGGTGGTCTGTCACAGAGATAGTGGATAAACAGAAAATAAAACTAGTTATCCTAACCTCACTTCAATCTCTGTTACAGAGATGGTGGTCTGTAACAGAGACAGGTGGGTAAACAGAAATAAAACTTGCAAATAAAAAACTAACTCTAAGCAACTACTTGTACACAGATTTACAGCAGAGAATACCTCAAAGAGAACTTCTCATTTGGGGTTTATGATCCTTTAGAAGAGAAGAGAAGAAGTGGTTTTTGGGTCCCTTTTTGGACCAAATTTTTCTGGGTTTTTTCTGGGCAATTTAGGGCAGCATAACCCCCTCTTTCTGTGCATAAAACCTGTAAAAATCAGCAACTTACTTGCTGGAAATTACTGCAGAAAACTGAAACAGAAAGTTAGAACAATTTAGTGTAAAACCCAGAAATTTTACAGAAAAATCTGAACTTTTAAAAAATGGAAAAACAGAAATTTTAGTGGCTGAAAATGAATGTTTTTAGGGTGAAAACAACATATAAACAGTAGATTTATAAGCCTATACTAATATATAATGGATGAGAGCCCTAAAACAAGGGTTATATTCACTATACAGTGAATAAAACCCAGTTTCAGAACACAGAAAAAAATATGGCCGAATTGAAATTTTGAAAAAAGGAACACTTGGAGGAGCCCTTCTTAGCTTGGAAAACCTGTGAATAACTTATGAGAGAGCTGCAAATGTAAGCAAAGAGGTGAGTACCCAATAAATCTACCAAAATACTTTGATAAATCTTATTAAAAACTCACAAATGGAAGCAGAAATACTTCTACTTACAAATCCCTCCACAAAATACTTTGTGGAGAGCTATCTAAGCTAATACAAATGCAAATCCAATAAATACAATACAAGTTACCTCACCACAAGATGCATGAAATTGACGGCACAATATTCCTCCAAAGTATTCTTCTATTACAGCCCAACTAGGGAAAGATTCAATACAAAAGAGCAAGAGGCTTAAGGCCAAATGCTTGAGAAAATATGAGAGAAGAGTGGGGAAAGATTCCAGCAGCATAACAATAGCATCTGAGAAGTTATCAAATGAGGGAGTGAGACCCTCATTATATAGTTGAGGAAGACCCCAACCCCTTGAAGATCAACGGCAAATATTAGATCTAGATCTAGATTAGATCTCCACCACTAGATCTAGGGTATTTGACTTTGCACCCCTCTCAACCAATCAAAAGCAAGGGTGCCTTTTCAAATCAATGGTCAAAAAGATAGATCCATGTCACAATGAAGCTTAACCCTTAGATCTAGCGTTTCCATGACTCAAGTGGGGGCCCCTTTAACTCAAATTTTAATTTTTATTATTCTTAATTTTATCTTTAATTTTATCTTTAATTTTTTAATCTTTTATATTCAAGTTTTAATCTTATATTTTTTATTTTTATCTTTTTATTTTTATTTTTTCGATTTTCTATTTTATATTTCATTTTTTAACTTTTTTAATTTTTGATCTTTTATTTTTTATTTGTATCTTTTTATTCTTTATTTATTTATTTATTTTTATCTTTTATCTTTTTAATTTTTAATTTTTATCTTTTTATTTTTTATTTTTTATTTTTTATTTTTTAATCTCTTATTTAAATCTTTTATTTTTTATCTTTTATTAATCTTTAATATTTTACTTAATCTTTTATTTTTTATCTTTTATTAATCTTTAATATTTTACTTAATCTTTTATTTTTTTTAATTTTTAATTTTCAATCTTTTTATTTTATCTTTTATTAAGACAAGAGGGGCACCCCACTTAGGAGATCTTCAGACATTTATTTTGACCATGAAATTTTGGCTATGCTTAGCCACCCCCCAAACTTAATTACCATGGCCTTATTTGATTTTTTCCTTCAAAATCAAATAATTTAATTTTTTACCCTCGGAAATTAAATTAATTTCCTAGGAAAAAATACCTTGACTTAACCAAAATTGGTCTAACTTCCCAACTCCTTGTCAGAATGACATGGGACTTGAACCAATGGCTTAGGGGGTGTCATAGCATTTTCATTTGCATTCATAGCCCCTATTACAAAATGCCAAGGTTCAAGAGATTACATTATTACATTGAAACTTAGATAATTAACCACCAAGGGATGAAATTAATTAACTAGAAAAATAAATAAAAATACAACAACATAACGAAACTCCGCAAGACTCTATACAAATGTCTAGCATGGTCACGAATAACGTTTTGAACCCTTAGCCACCCCATGTACTTGACTGTTAGAACGCCCATCACCATTTGGAGGATTTTGAGTGAAAAACCAAACCAATTAAAATCGTTTACTCAACAAGATTAATTGGAAAGGGAAAAAACACTCGATGAGGGGACTTACCCTAACAACCAGCTCCATGATGTGGCGTCCATATCATATGACCCACACTAGCACATAGAATTACATTAATTTTCCCACGCAGGGGAGCGGACATTTCGTTTTACAAAGGGGCAATTGCTCTGCAGAAGTGAAAAATCCTCAGATTTTTCCAAGGTACAAACTACACAGAATGTACATCTTCAATGTACATGAGGTTGCCACCTAGTTGAAATAGGTAGGCAACACCTTCCAAAAATTAATTAGCAAAGAAAAACACCCAACCATGAATAGAGACCTCCTCATCAATTAGAGGCTGCTAACATGGTTGAACCTTCCATGCCATTTTGTAGGCCATGTAAAGACTTTCATGAGGAATCTTCTTGCCATTATGCATTCTATGTTCAGGAGCATGGTTTTTCAGAGGGTTGTGGTCCTAAAGCATCATCAAGCAAGCCTGAGTATATAAACCATGTAGGTGACATGCATAATATTTTCAAAGAAAGTTGGATAGAGGCAAAACAATATTCAAGAGAGCCTAATTACATTAACACAGTTGGGTAGCTTCATCCTGTCACCACAGAAACCTAAAGCCAAGCAAGAGAGTACAATCAAGAGCATGATACAAGTGATGAAGAGTCCCTTACACCTGACATGGATGATGACTACGAGACCTTACTAGAAGATCCAATCTTAGAAGTTTTGTGTGATGAGAATCCTCCATGCTCTCCACCTGATGACAAATATTTGGAAAGTTGGGTCCCCCGTGATATCTTTGAAACCTAGCTGTTTGAAGAAGATTGTTTTGAGCAGAATGAGGAGTGTACCCAGACTCGATACCAGTGATGAGGCATCTCTCATATCTGACATAGATGGCGATGATGATTATTGAACTTTTATTGAAAATCCAACCTATGATACTTTTGAAAATATTTTTGAGAATCCCATCTATGATGTGTCCAATGAGAGGAGTTTTTATTCTGAAACTTATGAAAGTTGTAAAGACGAGCAATCGAAGTTGTGTTTGAGTATCTATAATGAGGACTTGGAGAAGCAATATAGTGAAGAGTCCGATATGATGCAACTAACAAAAGATTTTTTTCAGCCATCGTCTTCACATATAAATGTTCCTTATGATTTGGAGCAGTTTTGGGCTTACACACAGAGTTATCAGCAGATAAGCCGTTTTGATGAGTATGATGATCTACCTCATCATATAGATTTTTACATCAGTCCTATCCAATCTTGGATGGAAGAATCCTGCAAGAGCACCTACCAGTTTGGGAAGAAGTTCGACGACATTATTCATGTCTATGATTTCCCATCCAACCCACCCATGCCGGATCAACACGTAGGTTTGCATTTTATGAATAAAATATTCTTGCTTTGGTTGTTAACCAAAGACAAAGAAAAACTTTTTTATATTAATAAAATGCTTAGGTGGCCACATTGGACTTTTTATTACACCTAACATTTTTATATCATACTTAGAGTAGGAAAATAGGCTCCTTAAAGTGAGCATTTGCTTTTAGCATTTTCTTTCTGTACTTAGGAATAAATAAATTTTTAGTTAAGTTTTGTCATTCCTTTGAATAAAGCAACTTTTGGATCATTGGCTCTTTTTCATAAAACTTGTGCTATTGAGGTTTTCTTGTCAAGTTGAGATGTTTTTACAGGATATAGAAACCAGAGATTTTAGTGCTCTCGTATGCTCTCCTTGCATAAAAGACTAGATCGAGCACACATCCCACAGTTGGAGCCAGATGTTACCAACAATATAGTACAATAGTTGAACCTTCCGTTGAGCCGCCAAGTGATGAACATGATCCATGTTCATATCCAGTGTATCAGAGGTTCATAATGTTTTGCCTAGCCAATTTTGGCTAGTCAAATTTATTTTTGTGTCGAAATGGCCATGCCACATGGGGTTATTATAATAAGTGCACTAGTAGGGGTTTTTGAGTGGCTCAGTCCCCTAAGACGTAATTTTCAACTAAGGTATTCTAAGGAGTTTTTTCCCTTGTCGATTATGCTTTGCCTTTAGCCAAGTATAATCGATGAGTTTTTCTCCTGCTTCCTCCAAAGCTGGAATGCCTGATTTTGAATTTTTGGCCTTGGGGGGTTATTAGAGTCCAACTGTTGAGTATGAACCTACTAGACACTAGTCGTATGTTCTATGGTCATTTCCTAGGCCTCGAGATGCATTAAAACATTGTCCGAAAACATAATTTCCCGAACGCGTAGCACTTTTTAATTTTTTATTTTTTGACTATAGAGAAAAATTAAATTTTTCAATTAATTAAACCATTTTTACTATGGTTTAATTGAAAATTTTCAATTTGTAATAATTAAGTGATCCGAGGGGTGTTTTTGGCAAATAAAGACTTGTTTCCTAAGCCAAAACACTCATTTAACCCCTAGACACACTTATCCTAAGTTTTGGTCAATTATTTTTCTCCAAATTAAATATTTACTCAAAATTAATAAATGGAGAATATTTAATTAAATAATCATTATTTTTATTAAATGGAGAAAATCAAAATATCTCCAAAAAAAGACCAAATTTGATTTAATAAAGGGCTAATTAGCTCAACAAAAAGCATCTGGGAAGATTCCAATAAGGTCCTAACTGATCTGAGTCAGTATCGGAGTGCTACAGTGAACTTCACCTTGGGATTTGCGCCCCTCTCCATGCATGGACGTTTTTCCTTCTTTGGCACATTTCTATTGGCCGAGTGATAAGACCGAGGAGGATTGAGGCCACCTCACCCTCCCTCATTACTCCGTAACTCAGTTACAACTCAATCAGGCATCAGTTCAACTCTGAATCAATTACCAGAACGAGGCCACTTAGAATATTCTTTCGCTTATATTTCCAGTACCTTGTGTATCGGTTGGAAATTCCCTTAGCCTTAATTAACAAGATCATTTTGAAATACACAATAAAATCGACCAAGAGCATTTGCAAAACGATCTCACAAACATCAAAGACTTGTATTTCAGCATCCCCAACACTTTGACTCCATTTAAGGCACTTGTCTTTTAATTCTTGCATTATCTTACTTGGACCATTTGTCCGTTTATTTCTAAGTTATTCATGTTGTGGATGCTTTAATTCCAGTCATATTATACTGCTTATATCGTGTTTTGCAAATAACAACATGGATTGCTTAATTGGTTATTGTGTATATCAAAACTTATAAACAACACTAATTCTCATCTTCCACCCAAAAACATTTTAACAACAAGAGCCTTAGACAACTCTTTTTTTAGGGACTACCCCGCTTGGCTTCGTTAGGAGTTAGCCTAAACGAAGGAGCTGGGATCAGGTGACAACACCTGGCTCTTTGCTTGCCCCCAAGGCCACCCCTTTCCCCCTTAGGAAACAACAATGCAAAATATTTCTTCTAAGGGTGTGCATTCGGCAGACAACACCTCTGGTGCCGTTGTCAGGGACAAATCTTTTTGTTCCTGGACGACTTTAACCTTAGTTTTTTCTTAGTTTTTTACCTTTTTTGATAGATTTTTAGTCAAATCAACTCTCTGAAATTAGACTTCAATCCATCTGGCGACTCCACTGTCAAATACTTTACCAAGGTATTCAACTAGAAGAAACTCTAAAGGCTTACTCAATTTCATCCATGAACCTAAACAGGTTTATAGGAGGAGATTGAATAAGTTAGTTTCTCGTAGGATCTTCCCAGTTTTTCCATCTTTACAAAGAAGACCTGCTTCTTTTATAAGCCCAAAAAGGCTCTCTAAAAATATTAATAAAATAATAGAATAAAGAGAAAAAGTGGGATCCTAGATCCACTTTTTTCTCAATTAAATTCGAATATAAAACTAAAAACAAAACTCTAAAATAACTAAAGGTAACTCTGCCTTCATAACTCAAGACTGCCCATAAACAAAAATGACTCATCAACTCCAAGCGAATAAAAATTGTCTGGCATAGATATGATACGCATCATGAAAATATGTTACCACCATCGTGTGAGCTGCTCCAAAATGACCACGTGATGGGTGAAACCAAACCCCACTCTACCTCTAATGGTGGAAATTCTTTGATCTGCTCGGCTGCCAAATGAATCACCCATGTAATCGGCTGTCAAGGGTCAGTTAGCGTCCAGTAAAAAAAACGTGGATTTCTCTGCCACGAAACCGCCAGCGACTACTTAACTCGCGGAACTGATTGTCTCAAGGCAGAATGAGGCCAATTTCCGCTACTGGATTGTAGCACGATTGTCGGGAAAAACCTGCAAATTTTGATGATATCTATGCAAACTGCCGCTGGTCATTCAGTGGCCAAGTCACTGGCTCCAAACTCAACATGGCATGGAAAACATATCCGTCAACTCGTCAACCACTTTAAACTTTAGCTCTGACACTAAATGTATTGGCGTAATTTCAAGACGTGAAAAAGGTGGATCACGTGTGACTCGTTATCTCCTACAACTTCCAACTATGAAGATACTTCCAAACAGAGTAGTCGGCTGTGAACGATTTGTAATATCCGAAAACAACTGTAATGTGGAAGTCTCCTTTTCGATTGCCTCTGCTAACTCCAAAAACCACTGCCAGATGATAGATTGCCAACTTTTAATCGACTGCCAAAAAAACACGGGATCTGCTCTAGCAGACTCAAAAGAATCATGGTACCTGAAATATTAGAGTTTGGCTATCAAACTGATACGCGAATCAATAGATGGATAGGTCAGTTGAGTGAAAGGTTTCCATTTTGATTTTCATCTCTATGTCAATTGCCAAACCAATTAATTCATGGGTTGATTTTAAAAGTCAAATATGACAACAAAAGTAACCCGATTCATGACATGGCTGAGTGCTTTTAAAAGTTTAACCTAAGGACGCCCTCCAGATCGGGATTTCGAAGCTTTGTCAACAAGAAAAAACAAAAACTCATATGCATGCTTCAAGATGCACTGTATGATATCTTTCCCTGTCTCCATACTCATATGAAACTAGGGTCTCATATGTTCTCTGCTAAACATTTTTTGACTGATAGTTGAGCGATAACAACTACGATGAACAAGCAAGAGACCTTTAACGTTGAATAATCAGTCCAATTCTTAGCTCGATCTTTCCAAGTTTAAATGCATTTCAATATTCACACAGTTATCTATATTAGATTTCTTAGAGCAGTGAAAAATGTTGACTTTACCCCTGCAATACAAACTCAGGCCTCATGTTGGAATTGATTATAGTTGAACAACCTTCCAATTATTTTGTTGTGTTTGCAGGCTGTGGAGGATTTTATTTCAGCTGCAGATGAACCTTGACCAGCAACTGATGTGTAAAAGGAAAACAAGATCTTTCCTGCTGCTTTGTGGACACCTTTGTCAAATTGAGGTGGTAACTTCTGGCTCCATATGGGGACGTGTGCTCTCCATGAGAGTACATGAGAACCTCGGCGTCTCTTATTTGCAGACCAATTTTAAAGAAAATGTGGTGGGATGGCTTAATTCACATCCCACACTTTATTACACAACAAAGAAATACGTACTAAAAACTTTAAATGCTCATGTAAGAGCTTATTTTTCCTACCTACCTACTCTATCAGATGCCAAGAGAATGCTAAGTATATGCGTACAACCAATGGAGCCATTTTAGCATCTCTTCTATGCCCATTTTTTTTTCTTGTGCTTGGTTAGTGAAAAAAACAAAGATATATTCATCGTAAAATGACTCTGTCCTGCAATTTGTTCATGTATAAGCTAAATTGAAACATCAGATTGTTAGGAAACAAGAGATCACTGAATTTATAATAGGAAGAATCAAAATGTGTAGAAGAAGCCTCTATCCATTGGTTGATAGGGCTCACATACAACCCTCCACTGTCAAACTGCTGAAGCTGATCTGCAGAACAAATAGTATTACCTTCAATGTGATGAACTTGAGGCAAGTCCCAATCTTTAGCATAAATTTGTTCAAGAACATATCCAGTGACATAAACTTGAGGCAGATCCATGTTTCTTTCCATTACAACGATGTCAGGAATCTCTTCAGTAATATTTTGAACCGAGGGTCTTTGTAATGCTTCATCAACCAAATCTTCAATGATCCGTTCTTCATGGATCTCTTCTTCAGAATCAGGTTGTGTCCTAGGGAGCAGGGCATCATACTCTTTGGCCAACTTCTCAATCTCTTCAATTGTTCCTTCATGCCAACGAAGGAGAAACTTCTAAAAAAACTTTGCCATTGAGTCTATGCTTTCATCCCAAAGGTCATTGAACCAATCTTCTGCATCTCCCTTAAAAGTTAAGGCAAATACAATCATAAGATCATCCTCATGGTAAACTTTGAGATCAACCATCAACTTGCAGAAAGAAACAATATGATGGATTGCCGAGTCCTCATCATTTACAAAGAACTCTTGAACAATTCTAAGTACTCTTTTATAGCACTCATTAGGAAATCCATGGATACCTGAGAAATCTAGTGGGGTGAAGGCTCCATACAAGTGAGCACGAGGTCCTTCCATTGTATCATCCATATTCCCAAACAATGAAGTATTGAATCTGCAACATACATATAGTCAGACCTCAAACTGAATTGTGGAGTCGCCAAGGTGAGCTTGAAATCCTTCTGATTTCTGAGTGTGCCCACCTCTACACCCAAAAAGTCTTTAGATATGCAAAAGGACAAGGGCTTCGTCCCTTCGTGGAGTCCCCATGTGAGATTCAGGATCTGCAATATGATCTCCCACAAATGTCAATGAAGCATAATCTTCAAAATTCAGGAACTGGACTTTGTCCCCGGCAACAGCGCCAAAAATGTTGCCGCTCCTTATCGGTGTGCGTGTGTCAAAGCCCAAAATTAGGCACACCGACCCGATGGAAACTACGAAAAGAGCATCCACTGTCACCACGCTCTTCTCTTCCTCGCTTCAGGTTGGCTCTTCTCCAACTCAAGGGGGGCTTCCCTGAGGTTAAGATCACTAAAGCAGGAAACAATGGCGGACAAGGTGAATAGAAGAGGCTTCCTTAGAGAAATGGTTGTAGCATAAAAGTATTTGAATCGTTGATGGAAGGAAGGAAAGATCAAACCTCACTAATGAACTAGTGTCGGTATACCTAAAGGGAGAAATGGAGTCAAGGGAGAACCCACAAGGGCCTTGTGTCAAAGGCGCAGCTACTAGATTTGCTTCCTCCTAATTGCGGAAAATGCGCTATGCAAACAAAGGAGATACTACACAATCAAACTTGATAAAATGTAAACTTCAATACCCGTGTATGCATGCTCACAAAGGGAAAAAGAAAGCAACTGCTAGGATTTCCACCTTCCAATAGGATAATAACATCCGTTTATTGTCTCCAATGCAAACATAGAAAGGAAAGGGGGCTCTAGCAACAAACGTTCATTCATACAAGTTCACGCCACACATCACAACGAGTGCTCAACTAAACAACCATGAAACCCAAAAAAGATATATTTTCTATTAATCTCTAGGAAAACATCCTCCCAGTTTTTCCATCTTTACAAAGAAGAAGACCTGCTTCTTTTATAAGCCCAAAAAGGCTCTCTAAAAATATTGATAAAATAATAGAATAAAGAGAAAAAGTGGGATCCTAGATCCACTTTTTTCTCAATTAAATTCTATTATAAAACTAAAAACAAAACTCTAAAATAACTCAAGGTAACTTTGCCTTCATAACTCAAGGCTTCCCATAAACAAAAACGACTCATCAACTCCATGCGAATAAAAATTGTCTGCCATAGATATGATACGCGTCAGGAAAACTTGTTACCACCATCGTGTGAGCTGCTCCAAAATGTCCACATAATGGGTGAAACCAAACCCCACTCGACCTCTAACGATGGAAATTCTCTGATCTGCTCGGTTGCCAGATGAATCATCTGTGTAATTAGCTATCGAGGGTTGCGTCCAGTAAAAAGAAACATGGATTTCTCTGCCACAAAACCCCCAGCGACTACTTAACTCGCGGAACTAATTATCTCAAGGCAGAACGGGGCCAATTTCCAGTACTGGGATGTAGCACAATTGTCGGGAAAAATCCACAGATTTTGATGATATCTATACAAACTACCGTTGGTCATTCAGTGGCCAAGTCACTCGCTCCAAACTCAACGTGGCATGGAAAACCACTTTAAACTTTAGACTATGTCGCTAAATGTATTGGCGCGATTTTAAGACGTGAAAAAGATGGATCACGCATGGACTCGTTATCTACTGCAACTACCAACTATGAAGATACTCCCAAACAGAGTAGTCGCATGTCAACGATCTGTAATATCCAGAAACAGCTGCAATGTGGAAGTCTCCTTTTCGGCTGCCTCTACTAACTCCAAAAACCACTGCCAGATGACAGATTGCCAACTTTTAATCGGCTGCCAGAAAAACACGGGATCTGCTCCAACGGGCTCAAAAGAATCATGGGACCCAAAATATTAGAGTTTGGCTGTCAAACTGATATGCAAATCAATATATGGATAGGTCAACTAAGTGAAAGGTTTCCATTTTGATTTCATCTCTATGCCAACTGCCAAACCAATTAAGTCATGGGTCGATTTTGGAAATTCAAATATGACTGCACGTAACCCAATTCATGACATGGCTAAGTGCTTTTAAAAGTTTGAGCTGAGGACGCCCTCCAAATCGGGATTTCGAAGCTCTATCAACAGGAAAAACAAAAACTCATGTACATGCTCCAAGATGCACTATATGATATCGTGCCCTGTCTCCATACTCATATGAAATTGGGGTCTCATATGTTCTCTACTAAACATTTTCTGACTGATAGCTAAGTGATAACAACTGCAATGAACAAGCAAGAGACCTTTAATGTTGAATAATCAGTCCAATTTTCAGCTCGATCTTTCCAAGTTTAAATGCATTTCAATATTCACACAGTTATCTATATCAGATTTCTTGGAGCAATGAAAAATGTTGACTTTACCCCTGCAATACAAACTCAGGCCTCATGTTGACGTTGATTATAACTGAACAACCTGCCAATTATTTTGTTGTGTTTGTAGGCTGTGGAGGACTGTATTTCAGCTACAGATGAACCCTGACCCGCAACTTAAGGAAAAACAAGATATTTCCTGCTGCTTTGTGGACACCTCTGTCAAATTGAGGTGGTTACACTTCCATCTCTCTTGGGATTTGCGCCCCCACTTGGAGAGGAAAGTTACAAACTCAAAAAACTCTCTAAATTGGCAACATCTAACTTGTCCCCCTTGCCCGGCTACTTGCCAAAATGATTTGCCAAGTCACCCAACTCTTTTTTGGCAATTATCTTTTATTTTTTTAATTGCCGAATTTTTTAATATTTCATTTTTTCTTGGGTTTTTGGGTTTTTCGAGTAATTATTAATTTTGGGGTTGAATAATTACTCAAAAACTTAGGAACATGGGTCCAGGGGTTGAGTGGGTGCTCTGAGTTAGAAAATGAGCACCCCCATGGAAAAAACAACCTCCTAACCACACTTTATGACTTTTTACATTTTTACAATTAACTTATAAAAAACAAACCTGTAAAAACGGGGAAAAAAAATTCCGGAAATTAAAAAAAACCTATGGAGGACTTGGGACATGTTCATAATGACTCAAAATAATGATTAGCATGGTAATATACATCAACACATAGGTTTTAATAGCCTCCTAAGGCTTAATTAATTAATGCAATCATTTCAGCTTTGGAGGTTTGGGTGAAAAACTCAAAAATTATTTATCGTTTAAAAACAATCAATAATTAACAAGGAAAAAAACACCCTGGAATAATGCATTAATAAATAAATCCTAAGAAGCCAAACCTTTTACATAAACTCATCATGCTAACTCATTTTATTACAATTCCCCATGGGGTATGAACATGTTAAAAAAAAAAATTAAAAGGGCTTAGGAAGGCCAACAAGGAATTCGGAACTTGAAGATTGAACAAGTAATTGTTCATCTTTGGCGGCTCGGTTAAAAATCCAACTGAGTGCAACTCAGGTGGTAACAAGGTGACAAGGTGACAATGGCCTCCCTTCTAGTTCCACGAAAGTCTTGCTTCTGCTCTAGGACTTTATCACAAGAAGTAAGCATTTGGGTGGTGACAAGCTCTAATTCTCAATGTGAGGTGGGTTTCAATTGAGCTAGAAAATAGGTCAGTGCACAAGCTGCACAATGTATGGAGACTAGTCTGTTCAGCTTTCCTATAAGCTGTGGGTCTATGCATGGCTTGTCATCTAGCAGAGGATCACCTCTAAGGCCAAGTTTGCAAAGAGTGGGCTATTTGTTGGTCTCTGCCTTATTTGCCAATTTTCCAAGACAATGAAGCATATATTTGGGATTATTGATTTACTAAGAGTTTGCTGGAAATATATCCAATATCAATATTCAATTCTCCTTTAGGGAAGGGTTCACTAGCAGGCAGCTCTGTTTGGTGATTGCAGCTTTCTGGTTCAATCCTCTTTCATTGGGATTTGGAAGTGCCTGAGAGTATTTACTTTGTTTCCCCTCTATAAGATCCAATGTAGGTCTGTTTTTTTATCATGAGATCAGTTTTTTGCCTGCTTCCTGTACCATGCAGCAGGATGAGGTATGTCATTAGCTGTTGGTCAAAGGCACCTCGCTGATAAAAGATGCAAAAGCATTAGATGTAGGAGCTTATTCTGATTTTATTTCTGCATTAGTAGTATTGAGGAAGAGGATATTAGCTCTATTTTACATACCATTTTGCATTTTTTATTTTCTGTTTGTAAATGTTTTATTTAAATATAAAGTATTTTTCAGAAAGAAAACTAACATTAAAATAGACGTTGTTGCTTTTCACAGAAAAATAACATTAAAAGTTTAAAACGGTAATAACCATGTTCTCAACCTGCCATTAGAGACTAAATAGACCTACCTTTGTCTTCTCTAGCTGAGTCTGTAAAGTAACAGCATCACATTGCACAGCCCTAAGAGTCTCCATGATACAAGCTTTTTCTTGCTTTGTTTGCAGATTTTGTTCTGCAGCATTAGCAGCATCTGTCAGTAATTTGTTGTTGTATGATTGTAGGCTAGCATTGTACTCTGCTAGTAATTTGTTGTTATCTTGCATGGACGTTACCTGCCACAANTTTGTTCTGCAGCATTAGCAGCATCTGTCAGTAATTTGTTGTTGTATGATTGTAGGCTAGCATTGTACTCTGCTAGTAATTTGTTGTTATCTTGCATGGACGTTCCCTGCCACAAAAAGGAATAAGAAAAAGTCACACCAGCACAAACTATAAGCATAACTTATAGAAAAGAGAATAAGCATCATGGCAATAAGGATAGCACTTGTTCATTTGACATTGAAACTTCATGTTTAAGTTTGTCAATTTCAATAGCAAGCCTTGGCTGTTCATCTTCAGCAGTCCGTATTGCTTTCAAATCCCTTTCATTCATCAGCAGAAGATTCTGAAAAATCAACTTCAAGCATTTTAGGCAAAATCCTCAGTCAACCACTGAAGAAAAAGCAATATTATGTCATGAATATGCAGTTTCTATATGAAATCCAATTGAAGGTAAGATGAAAGCTATTCAAAACCATGTCAAAAGAAACCTCTTTTTCGGCATTGGCCAGTGCAAGTTCTCCTTCAAGGGTATGGCTCCTTTGATTCAGCTGCACAAGCTCCTCTTCTAGCTTTCTCCTCTCCAGATTCATAGCAACCACTGAGCATTTATGACAATTAAGTATTCTTTGGACAAATTTTTATGTCATCCAGCAGAACTGATGACTATACACAAATTCATAGCATATGTAAAAGAAAAATATGGAAATGTCAAAAAACACTTACCTGCTTCCTCTTGTTTTCTTTCTTGTTCTTCTATCTCATGATTTAACTGGTTCATGTCATGACCATACTGATTCTCAGCTAGAAGAAATTGATGTATGCAATCTCGTAATTTTTTTATGTAATCCATCATTTGTTCTGTCTTACCCTGTTCAACATGCAATTGCTCAGGTATGTGCAGGTTGTATGGTATAAGTTATCTAGCATCAATGCCTGGATCATATTCTCTTAAGTGGAGGATGCTCACCTTTACATCATACTTGCTCCTTTTAGTAATTTTCATGTTCAGTAAAGCCTCTACTTCACTGTTAGGAAGTCTACTTTCATCCCATTGCTCTTGCCTGTCTGCATCTTCAGCTTCCTTCCTCAAATCCAGAAGAGAAAGCAATCTGTGATCATTGTTCTTGGTTGCTGAGAAAAGACGCTTCCTCTTTTCCATGGGATTGACAGCCACTTTCTCTGCCTGGATTTTCCTTTCCAGCATAGTAACATCAGTCTCATTCTGGGAATCAAAGCAGTGGTTATTAAGACAATCTAACTATAGACAATAAATTAGACATTCAATTAAACATGAACATGATGAAAGCATGCTCAGTGCTCATGATAATACAATCAACCTATAGAGCAATTGAATAAAGCATATTGGCTACCTGCATTATAGGCCTAGCAATTTTCAATTATGTGGCAATGTTGTAATGGTGCGGATGAAGGAATTAAAAATAATAAAGGAACATGCATATGTACTTCCCTTGTCTTTGCATTTTCAAATCAAAATTTTATTGTTCTGATCACTCATTTTTTTGGACACATCAATTACACAGAGATAAGATAATTCTATTGATGTCCAATGAATGACCACAATAGTATGTAAGAGGGACTAAGAACAAGTAGTGTTAGTACACAAAGATAGAGAGAGAGATTTTATTAAACTGTCCACAAGATCAAATGGCCATTTGGAAGACAGAGAGAGAGAAACAAAGTACATAAATTCCTTAAGTGATGAAGCCAACAACATCCAATCTTTTGCTCAAGATACTTGGACTAGAAAAAACTTCATAATTAATGGCATCACAAATTATAGTGTTGCAGCATTTCAGGTGAAACATTTGGTGCCAATATGTCTTGATTGACCAATTCCTTGGTGTGATTTATTTGCTTCTGCATTATGTTTATTTCTAGCCAGGAGGTGGTTTTAGATATTTAGGTTTTTAAAGGGGAAGATGGTGGTTTTGATTTCAAGTCAAAATAAATGTCTTTGGACACAATAGGTCACTAGGTTTAGTCATTCATAAGGAGATTTTCGCATGTCTAGATCTACTTATGAGTGTTACCAACTATTTTGTACCATAGTTGAACCTTCTGTTGAGTCGCCAGTTGATGAACATGGTCAATGTTCATATCCAGTGCAGCAGATGTTCAAAATGTTCATATCCAGTGCTTGGTTGTAAGATCCACACATCCTTCTTCTTCTCTCTCTTTGTCCTCTTTATCCATCCCTTCTTTCCTCTTTTCAGTTTGCTTCTTTTTCCCTCACTCTTTTGCTTTTTTGCTCCTCTTTTTCCTTCTTTGTTTTACCTATTTTTCCTTGTTTTTTTGCTCTATTTTTCTCCACTCTTCGTTGCCCTCTTTCTCCTTCTGTTTGCAGCCATATTTCACTTTGTTTGGCTGTCCTGTTTGCCAAAAATTTGCATCCAACTTTCCTCTTAGTTGGATGCCCTCTTTCACCACCATTTTCAGTTCTTTTGGGCCCTTTTTCAGCTTTCTTTTTGCCCTTTTTCAAGCCTCTCTTCCTCTCTGATTTGCAGCCATCTTTCTTCATACTTGGCTGCCCCTTTTTTTCATTTTGTTGCAGCCATCTAACTCTTTTGTTGGCTGCCCTTTTCTTCCATCTTTTCAGCTTTCCGTTTTACTCTTTTCTTTGCTTGTACTTTTCCTAGTTTTGCTTCAAAAAACATTAAATTTTTGCATTAAAAAGATTTTTTTTTTGCACTTAGATTAGTTTTCTTTTGTCTAACAAATAATGGGTGCATGAGTCCTTGTTTGTTTTGTGTAGACATCGAAGAGGAAAAGTGAACCAAGAAGGACTTGAAGATTGAAGAAATTGTAAAAAACCAAGAAGAAAAGCAACAAGCATAGTTTGCATCCTTGTAAAAGCCATTAAGGCTTCTTTCTTTAGTTTATTTCTTGCTCTCTTTTCAAGGGTTAAAATCCCTCTTATTGTAATCATTAATCAAAAAGGACTAGTGGGGTTAAGCCTCCCACACTTTTTCTACATCTCCTATTTGGAGGAAGTCTGTCTTGTCTTTTCCTTATTTAGATTAGAATGCATGCTAGATTTAGTTTGTTTTCCACTAATTGCTAGTTTCAATCTTCACTTGCATGCTTTTTATTTTATGTGCTTTTCTAAATTCATAAAAAGAACCCAAAGACTCTTGAACCTTTCATAAGACAAGTCAAGAACACTCTCTATCAAAGAGCATTTGCATTGCATTTGCATAGTAGGATTAGATAAGACTCTTGAATCTCACCATAAAGTGGATCAAGAGCACTCTCTGTCGAGGAGTTGTGATTGTTAATAAAATTTGCAACTCACATTTAATCTTTAAAATTGGAACTTACCATTCTATAGTGTGTATGCTCTACCCGTACAGGATACCCAGAAGCACTATAACTTATTAATTTTCACGCTTAACTCCAAGTAGAACCATAATAAAATTTATCACTTTCCCCAGGCGAAAATCCAACGCCTAGATTTAAGACGTTGCGGTGGCAAAATACCCAAAGGAAGCAGGAACACCTGGTCAGTGACCTCGAGGCGTCAGTTAGGCAACACCCTTGCGGTGTAGTGTTGAACATAGCTTCAGAGACTCCGAACCAACCTACATATTCCTTGCGGGTAGCCGCATCAGTTAAGGGTTTTGGACATATCTCCCGTACCGAAAGGTATATCTTGGAGATCCCCTTCCCATTTAATAATCAAACTCATCTTAATGTACACTAAAATTTACCAAGAGGCATTTGCAAAACGATCTCACATACATCAAAGACTTATATTTTCAGCATCCCCAGCACTTTGACTCCATTTAAGGCACTGGTCTGATTATTCTTGCATCATCTTGTTTGGACCATTTGTCTATTTATTTCTAAATTATTCATGCATGGATGCTTTAATATCTGACTTATTATTCATATTGTGTTTTGCAAATAGCAACATGGATCGCGTAAATTGGTCTTTTTGTGTATATCAAAACTCCTAAACAACACTAATTCTCATCTTCCATCCAAGAGTCATTAAAAAACTTTTTAAGAGCCTTAGACAAAAATTTTAGGGACTACCCCTTTAGCTTCGTTAGGAGTTAGCCTAAACGGAGAAGCCAGGATCAGGTGACAGCACCTGGCTCTTTGCTTGCCCCCAAGGCCACGCCTTTCCCACTTAGGGAAACAACAGTCCAAAGATTTCTGCTGACGGTGTGCATTCGATGGACAACAATGAGCAAAAAGCGTTCCCATGAAGTACATGGCCAAAGTTACTTGGGAACAAAGTCAATTGTTGTGTTTCTTAGTCATGAACTCAGAAGTTGTGTATTGAGTTTAGGGAGAGTTGCATTGAGTTAATTCCATGCTCCTAAGGTTACATCTAGGGTTAAAGCAAGCAACCGTTTTCATCCACCCTCCCATCCCAACCTTGGAATCTATCTCTACTGTTTTGTTTTCAAATCAAGTTTTTACATTTGAACCTTACAGTAAGGAGCCTCGTGAATGCCAGGGGGTCAGTTGTGAAATGTCATACCTTCCTTTTCAACCATCTTCAATGAATGATATCTATCATTCAATCAATCCCATTAACTCGTGGATGGAAAAGGTCTGCAAACACCATCTATCATCTTACATCATCCTGACTTTTGGTCAATCTTCAAGCAACAAGTTGGGATAATCTTGATTTTCAGTTTCTCAGTTTCTAATTTATCCTTGACTTTCTCTATCATTGATCCTGTTAAACTAGCAGCAACAAGGAAGGTCTTCCTGCATGCATGTGTCCTTGCATGCAGGAGACTTAAATTAGGAAGCCAATTGTATTTAATTATTTTTCCTAAGTTTACTTTGGAAAATTATTAAAGTGATCTAATTATTAATTCACTTTAGAAAGTGAAAGTGAGATTAGGGTTTTTGCTTTGCATAAAGTTATAAAAGAGAGATCAATTGGTGGAGAGGACACAGTTGCATTCCGACAAAGATGAAGGAAGAAGTGTGAAAGAGAGAATTTTGGCAAAGAAGACGGAGGAGCACTAACTCAAGAAGGCGGCCTTAAGTTGTAGAGGAGAGAGATAGGAGACTTTGGCGGAGGTAGACCATATAGCAACAGCAGCAGCAACAGCACTGTATAGCAAGGTTGTACAACATATAGCAACAGGGTCGTACACCGTACAGCAACAAGGTCGTACAGTCCATACAGACCGTACGGATCTGTACAACAAGCCTTACGATTCTATACAGTCGTACAGTAGCAGGCTATACAGCAGCAAGCTACCTTGGGAACCATGCCATCTTACAAGTTTTTCTTAGTGATTTTTGGGTATTTCAATTTTTCCATCTAGGGAATAAAGATTTTCTGATATTGTAAAAGCTCTATATTTTCTCAATAAAAATATCCTCTCATACTGTTGCACCGGTTTTCCTATCTTAGGTTTTGTCCGCGGGTTTCTCCCCAAAAGGATTTTGTCGTTTCTATTGATGTGATTGATGTTGTAAATGGTTCTCAATTTTATATTCCGCTGCATACTGTAAAGAAATTCATGTGTGGTTATTTCATTTAAATTTAAATATATTGTTTTAGCGCTAGTTGTGCTTTAAAGGAAAATTTACTTGGTATCAGAGTTCTAGTGAGCTAAAGCTGAGAGATTTGCAGCAACAGTGATAGATCAGGGGCATATCTATTGAAGACATAAACCTAGATTGCAGATCTAGGGTTTGACAAGTACACTTCAGTATGGCCGTGCAGTTGAGAGTCGAAGATAGATTCTAGGGTGCTCAAAAGTTTCCTAGATGTAAAGAAAGGATCACAAGGATCCTAGAGGTCAGTGATGCAGAAGAGCACATTGACTCCACCAAAGCTCAACCCATAGATCCGGCAAAGTTAGTAGCTTGGAAGAAGATTGATTCCAGAGCCATTTTGATTATCATGGATGGAGTGAAGGACCATATAGTCCCTCACCTTTCCGGGAAGAAGTCTGCGGCAGAGATGTGGACAGCTTTGGAGAGTCTGTACCAAAGCAAGAACGAGAACCGAAAGATGGTGCAGTAAGAGAGGATGCGCAGTACCACGATGTCCAAGGGAGGAGCTGTGACGTATCTCACAAAACACTAAGGATGAGGAGCTAGTTCGGATAGCCCTCAATGGCTTCTCTAAAGCATGGGACACCTTTGTCAAAGGTGTAGTGTCTAGGGAGAAGCTCCCTGATTGGCAGAGATTGTGGGATAACTTTGTAAAGGAGGAGACCCGCATGGGTCAAGGATCGGGCTCATCCAGCAGTGCCCCACAGATTGTGGATGAGGAGGCTCTAGCCCTTACAGGGACGAGCAAGGGGAAAGAAAAGAGGAAGAAGGGTGGTAAGAAGAACCTTGACATGTCAAAAGTCAAGTGTTTTATCTACCAAAAGCAAGGACACTTTTCCTCCCAGTGCCCAAACAGGAAGAAGTAGAGTAACACTCAAATGGTTGGATCTGCAAAGGTGGAGTTCAATAGAAACTTCGAAAAGGAGTTTTGCTTGATAGCTTGCAAGGAAAGCACCACAGGAAGCGGCATATGGTACATCGACAGTGGAGCATCTAGTCACATGATTGGACAGAAGAGATTCTTTAGAGACTTGCAAGAGGGTGGAACAGGGATCCACGTTGAGCTGGGTGATGATGCGCGGTAACAAGCGCAAGGAGTTGGCACTGTTTCATTTCAAAGGGAGTTTGGCAAACCCCTCATTTTTGTTGATGTGTTATATGTTCCAGAATTGACCAAGAACCTCATATCAGTCTCCACTCTGGAGGAGAAGGGATATCAGGTAAAGTTCCGAGACCATAGAGTATATATCAAGCCCAAGGGGTCAAATAGGAGCTTGGATCGGGTGATTGGCATTAGGAGCGAGAAAGTGTATAGACTACACTTTGAGCCTACAAAGGCTCTAGTCAATAGCAACAGCAATCAGGGTGAGTTGTGGCATAGGAGGATGGCACACTTACACCATGGAGCATTGAGGCACTTGAGATAGGTTGTAATTGGAGTTCCTCAGGTACAAGAGGAGAAGCATAACCACAACAAGGGTTGTGCTTTGGGGAAGAACATTAGGAAGCCTTTCCCACAGAGTGAGTACAAGTCTAAGGATCCCTTGGACTTGGTGCATTCGGATGTATGCAGACCTATGAATGTCCATTCTTTCAGTGGTTACAGTTACTACGTAACCTTCATTGATGACTATTCCAAGAAAACCTAGATCTATTTCCTGAAGGCCAAGTCAGAGGTCTTTGAGAGGTTCCGAGAGTTCAAGACTCCCATGGAGAACCAAATAGGAAAGACGATTCGGGTGTTGAGGACAGACAACAGGGGTGAGTACACCTCTAATGAGTTCATTGAGTATTTTTCGGCAGAGGGGATCAAGAAGGAGCACACTGTGCCCCATACACCGCAACATAATGGAGTTATAGAGAGGAAGAACAGGACTATGGTAGGAGCAGCCAAGGCCATGCTATTTGATCAAGGATCTCCACTATTCCTTTGGGACGAGGCATACAGGACTACAGTTTACATTCAGCACAGGCGTCCCCACACAGCTTTGGGGAGGAAGACACCCAAGGAGGTCTTCACAAGCACTAGGCCAGATGTGAGTTACATTCACATATTTGGAAGTGTCTACTATTGTCATGTTCATGCTAACACTAGGAAGAAGCTGGACCCTTCTGGAGAGAAGGGCTTACTAGTTGGTTATAGAGAGACTTCAAAGGCATATAGAGTTTACATTCCTTCTTGCAAGAGGATCATTGTGAGCAGGGATATCCAGTTCGATGTTCGATGAGGACAGGGCCTTAGGGAGATCTATGGACTTACCAACAGAGCAACAGCCGACACAGGACACAGAGATCAAGTTGGAGGAGACACAGGTCCAGGTACAAACACAGGGCACAAGTTCTGGTAGTCAAAGGGAGTCAAGTGGACAGGATCCTCCTATCTTTGATGGGGAGGATGAGAAACAGCAAGAGACGGACATCCAGCAGCCGCACCAGGTAGACACTAGGCCAAGGCCTAAGTAGTTCAGGTCCACAGTACAGGATTCCAGGCAAGTGGATCTTCCACGGAGATCTTTTAGACGGAGCGTACCACCAGAGAGACTCAGTTATATGGCACTGATGACAGAGTTGATTAACTCTGAACCTTTCAGTTTCGAGGAGGCTGCACAATATGACGTGTGGCAAGAGGCCATGGTTGAGGAGTATGACTCCATCATGAAGAACCATGTATGGGAGGTTGTGCTCTGACCTAAAGGCAAGAAGGTGGTGGGATCCAGGTGGATCTAAAGGTGAAGCATGCAGCAGACAGAAGCGTGGAGAAGTACACGACTTTGCTAAAGGGTGTGACCCTACTTACAAGTTACATAATGTATACGACTTTGCTAAACATTGTCTTAGTGTCTCAAATGTACATGACTTTGCTAAAGGGTGTGACCCTACTTACATAATGTACAACTAATATTTATTAGGCACCTTACATGCCCTCCTATCTAGAAAGGCTTATCCTCAAAGCAACAACAATGACCAATGTCAAAGTTCAAAAAAAGCCTACCACAAGTTAATAACACATTAGAGTCTTCACCTAGTACATGGCTTCAATTATGAAGGATGGGAAATCAGTCACTCGAGAAATCAGAAGAATACCATACATTCAACATGGATGCTAGAAATAACAAAGAGGATAATGTTACAATAAAGATGGTATACATATCTCAATCCTGAAATTTGTTGGTTAAAAGAGCCTGGAATTTTCAATTTCACTAGTAAAGAAAAAGGTTGCAAAGCTAAATAATAGAAGTCAGAAAAAAAGGGAACAAAACAAATGTTAAATGACTCATAAAAAGGGAAAAATGGGACCTACGAAATAATACAAGTGAAGTTTTCTACAAGATCCCGTAAAATATTATGTTGAATGCAATGTTTTAAAAATCGACCGAGTCTGAGTCCGAGTTGGCCGAGTTGACCCCCGACCAAGCTAACTCGGCTCGGGTGGCCGATTTGATACTAAGTTAGCTGAGTTGACTGAGTTGCAACCCAAGTCAACCAAGTCAGTTGTGGACACCAAAAAAAATGTTTATTTTTTATTTTTAATATTTTTCTTATTCTAACCCTAACCTAAGGCCATAAGATGACCCCCCGCCCCTCTATTTGCTTCACACTTCTGTTGTAAGATGTTTGTGAGCATTTGGCATTATTGTTGTTTGGATTCATGAAGGCTTGGAAGAGCGTCCAACAGTGAAGAACAATCAACAATATTGGAGGAGTTGGATTGTTGGAGACCGATTTTCTGTTACCTAGATGTATGTTTGCTACCAACTAGCCACTATTTCTTTTTTTCTCATTAAATTAACAAATATCAGTCCTGTTTTCTATTGTTTGCTGCCAAAATAATTAGATTTTTTAATTTTTTCTTTGCATGTTTAGATTTGCTTTGCATTTAGATTCTAGATTGGCCCCAAAAGGAAAAGATCGGGCATGGATCCATGTTGATGCCATTGAAGGGAAATCGTATTGCAAGAAATGGATTAAAGGAGGGGGCATTAATAGACTTAAACGACAATTGGTTGCTGTTAGAGGAAATATTGCCCCATGGGAAGCTGATTTAGAGTTGATTGGAGAGATTAGGTTGGAGTTGCAACAATAGTTTGATAAATTTGAAGAGGAGAAGGCTAAACAAAAAGAGATGTATAATCATTGACATATGATGTAGTGGCATCATAGCATGTTGTTTTTTGGACTCTACGGGCCATTTAGGTCTCATTGATTGTGTTTTTTGTTCTAGATATGTAATGGATAGTACACTTGGTGCCATTTTGATATATTCACCCTTATATGGTATATACATGACTAGACATTGGATATTTTGTCTCTAATGCTTTGCAAGCATGGATTAAAATCGTAAAATATTGTTTTTCTTTAAAATTTAATATTTTATGTATTTTTTAAGTAATCCAAGTCATTAAATTCAAATCGGTTGAGTCATTACCAATTCATTACCGATTCCAAGTCCGAGTTTTAAAACATTGGTTGAATGTGAAGATCAATGAAGAATCCACAAAATGATCTAGATTATGACCATATTGATTGAACTACGAAGAAGGATGCAACAAGAATGCAAGAAAACACATAACCCCCATAAAAAAGCGCATAGATGTAGAGGTAAATAAGGCCAAATCACAAAAAATAAAAAAAAATACATAGTCTATAAATGACAAGTTAGACACTCAAGGAAAGGCAATAAAAAATAATCAGTGATCAGATAAACTGAAATCCCTGCAAACTAAAGAGATGATAGTGGAGTTTTAGGGAAGAAAAAATGCCACAAAAATGAATGTGTGGAAAGCTAGTATAGACCTATGTGATCATTCGATAACTGGATGCGTTCCTGGTAAAGGCTTATATGAGGTATTGATAAAAGATGGAGACATTGAATTAGTGACAAGAACCGAGAAGAAAGGCTAATTACTCCCAGAACGTTTCCAAAAACAAAATTGCAAATATAACATTCATGAATGATCGGAGTTGGCCTACTCCAATGAATTATTTGAAGAAGAAAACAGAAGACTGGAGAAGATTACAAAATAATGGAAGGGGCACCCAGCCATGGAGGATGAGAATGCTAGATTGAGAAAAAATTCCAAAGCCCTTGGATTAGCAGAAGGCAAATCTAGCACCAGAACTTGAAGAGAACAAAATGATGTATTAACTCACTGCAAACAGTGAAACTAGTGGCTGGTGAAAGCCAGTTTGAAGCCACAGGTTGCGAACAATCTTGACCTAGTAATATGGAAATCGATTTTGGCATATCAAGGTCAAACCAGTTTTGCCGTGGCATTAGGCAACCAATTTGAGCCACAATAAAACCCAATTTTCAAGGAGACCTTTGTGTTCTTTCAGGTTAGGAATGTTTTGGTGAGTTTTCAAAGCAGTGACTTACATCCAATTTGACCCACGAAAGTTGAATATGGTCTCCTTAGCGCAAAAGGCTGCAACCAGTTCTGTGCCCTAATTGCTTTTAAGCCTTAATCCAGCTAAACTAGTGGCTGGTGAAAGCCAGTTTGAAGCCACAGGTTGCGAACAATCTTGACCTAGTAAGATGGAAACCAATTTCAGCATATCCCTATATAGTCTATCAAGGTAATTTTGATGTGGCTTGAGTCAACCAATTTGAGCCACAATAAAACCCAATTTTCAAGGAGTCCTTTGTATTCTTTAAAGTTAGAAATGTTTTGGCGAGTTTTCAAGGCAGTGACTTGCATCCAATTTGACCCAGGTAAGTTGAATTGGCCTCCTTAGAGCACAAGGCTGCAACCAGTTCTGTACCCGAACTGTTTTTAAGCCTTATCCAGCTAATGTATAATAATAAAGATCAGGAAGCGTCAGAGTTCAAGATTATTCTGATTGGGTAACATAAAAGGCTCTGAATCTAGATGGCATTGTTATCAGAATGTGGAATCTGGCCATCATTGGAGTCGATTTCCTTTTACAGAAAGGCAAATATCCAAACATGTTTAGAAGCCCTTTTACAATAGAGTAATTCAAAGCCCTTTGGGCCCCAATTTTAAAGAATTTCTAGCTCAAATGGTTTCCCAGTTGAGTAATATATTAATTAATTCATATGAAATTTCAGTCTCCGTAAGTTTGTAGTGATTACCTTATGGCAAATTGGTAAAGGCAATGATCTTAGTAAAAGTGGGTTTCTGCAGCATTAATGCAGAGTTGGATTTGTGGCTTCCAGCTAAATTATTAATAAAAATAAATAAAATTCACCATAATTTATGAAAAATCTCAGCTGACAAGCTTTCACTAGCGCAGAGAGAAATGCAGGAATCCCAAACTGTGAATGAATTTATATGAAACAAGCCAAAAAAAATATTAAATTGACTTACAGAATCACTCCGTGACTCGACCTTGCCACGGGTGGTACTGCTTGCAGGCTTCAGCATCGCAAAACAACCTCAACGAAAAGCGCGCGAATTGAAGGTAATCAGATTTTTCCAGAGATCATTAGCTGCTAAATGTGGTCCGATATGTTATTTAGACTGCATAACAAAGCCGGCGACAGACGGAGGAGTTACTTCGTGAGCGAAGGGTGATCGTCGGGGACTTTTAAACATTGTTACCGTTTGATTTTTAAACATTGTTATACCGTTTGATCTTTAAACTTTTTTAGAGTTGAATTGAGGTTGTGCTCCAATAATGTGGTTGTACTTGCATGCGTAGTTGTCAAAGAAAAGGCAAAGGTTGCTTTGCCACGCTGCACGCTCCATTTCCAAAGTGTTTTGATTTAGTGCTTCATCTCCGTGGGTCTCGAAACCAATCCGACCAAAGAATGGGGGAATTTCTATGATTAAAAGTAAATAAATAAAACACATACACGTAGAGAAAACCACAAGGCATCTAGATGGAGGAGGATGGAAGGAATCAAATTTCTAATCCATGTTAGCTATGAAATTAATCAAAATAAACCATATTCGTTTCAGAATGGTTGTGTGGGATTAATGATAACCAGCATAGATCCATCTAAAAGGGAATCTACCAAGCACCAAGAGGGATCAAATATCTCAAGATGTAAACTTTTTTTTAGAGTGGAAGTGAATGTGTAATCCAATGTTTACTGTTTTAGTTTATCTAATTTATATTGTTTTATATATATGCAATTCTAAATTATTTAAATTTAATTTAAGGCGACATGTTAATTTTAAGAATATTTTATTTTTTTTATAAAGAACACGTGTCAACTCTAGGATGAGCGCGGAAGGAGTTACACATCTCTCCTATAGAATGCACCTCTTCGGTGCAAAAAACAAACACTCTCAAGTGTCAAAACTAATGTTATTTGTGTATATAACAAATAATATAAATGTTCAACCAAATTCCAAAGTCTTGTTTAATCAGTTCATAATCTAAATATCATAAAAGACCATATACATATATCAAATCAGAGTTGGCAAAAGACCAATCATCGGTGAGGGTTCATCACTATCATTGGGGGTCGACCTCTATCCTCTAGTGACAAACTCTGGGTCAAGAGGAATTAGTTGGGAGCGATCATTACCAAGCTTGGGCTTCAAAGATTTTGAGCATCTGATATGTAAAGAGCGAGCATGGGGAACTTGTTATTATGTTGATTAAGGGAAGGGAACTAGTTGCCTCATTTTTCCTTGCACTCCTCAATAGCATGGTCATCTTGGTGTCAAGGCATTCCACCATTGCATCGGCATTCTGAAGATCTAATCTAATGGGTAAGTGATGTAGTAGGGGGCACCCTACTTATGGTGTATGGGGCACTCCCCATAAGTCAAGAAGTTGGCACATTTGGGCTACAACCGACATAATCTTCTACACTTGGACAACACTCTACATTTAACACCTCGGTTTTGACCCCATGGTATTAAAATTGTATATGATGTATATATTGTATGTAAATCATGGCAAAGAGCTCAAGGCCAAGGCCCTACCATCGATTTGGTGTTTTGTGTATAGGTGATCAAGGTTGATACTTATGGTTATAGTGCTAGTCAAGCACAACAAATTTTGAGATATCATGTAAATACACAATTTAATAAAATACCACAGGTAGATATGCACTGCAACATGAAGAGATGGGGGCATGATTTCAGAAGGAATAGGGAGGGGAGTTAGTCAAACTCCTGAGCCATAGGGTGAGACCAGGTGTCAATGGGGGAACCCAACGGTAGTTGGCTTCATTGTGTCTTGATGTGCATTTGACCATGTGTGATCCTTGGCTGGATAGCCTGATAAACCCAACTAGCTAGCTTGGTTGAATAGCCTGTGAAACCCAGCAGTGAGATGGCTTGGCTAAGTAGCCTATGAAACCCATCTGTTAGTTGGCTTGGTTGGTCCTTAATGTGAATGTTGGCTTGACTATGTGCAGTATGTGAAACTCAACTATTAGTTGGCTTGGATGAGTAGCATGTAAACCCAGCAGTAAGATGGCTTGGTTGAGTAGCCTGTGAAACCCATATGTGTGGCTTATTTCTTGCAGCCTAATAAACCCAATTGTGTGTTGGCTTGGCTAGACAATTTGTGAAACCCAACTGTGTGTAGGCTTGACTATGTCTGATATGATATAGCTGTGTGTGATTCTGTTGTTCCCTAGTTCCTTGTGGAAGTCATGCCCAGCTCGAGGGTGGCAGTTGTGTTGAAAGATTAATGAACACAACTGGGCTATGGTTGGGTGGAACGTTGCAGCTGCATAGCTAGTTGCGGGACAACTTCATCTTCAAGATAAGTATTCTATGTTATTCTTATTTATGCAATGTATTTGCTTATGAATGAATTGAATATGATGTATGCTTGCAAATGTTTTCAGTAGAGTTTACTGTTGGTTAAATGTTCCTGCATTTGCATATATATATATATATATATATATATATATATATATATGCCTTGTATATTTCAATGCATTTTGCTTATGATCATGGAGGTTAGAAGCCTTTTTACAGAGTCAGAAGGCATCTGACTTAAGCGTTTCTACACCCCGGGATCCGCTTGTGGAAGGCGGAAGGCAGGAGGCGGAAGAGAGAAGTTGAAACAAAGCATAATGTTGGTTTTCTGCACCCCAAATTCTGTTTGCGGAAGGCGGAAGTCGGAAGCGGAAAAAGAGCCGGAAATTCCAAGGAAAAAGTGTGATTCTGCACCTCGGAATTCGCCTGCAGAAAACAGGAGGCAGAAAATGGGAAAAAGGTTAAGGTAAAAAGTTAGTTTTCTGATTCTCGAGTTCAACACTGGAAGGCAGAAAGGCGGAATGCAGAAAGCGGAAATGTGGATAGAGGATTTTGTTGTTTGATAGTTTTCTGATTTTTGAGTTTCGTGCTGGAGGGTGGAAGGAGGAATGTGGCTGAATAATTCTGTCAAATTTTATGTTTCCGATTTCCAAGTTTCGAAGGCAGAAGGGCGGAAGTCAGAACGTGGTTTGACTGACTCCGTCACTTGCTGTGTTTCCGATTCTCGATTTTGTAGCGGAAGGCGGAAAGGACAGGTTCAGTGCAGAAAAGGAATTTTCGGTCACATAATGGATCTGTCAAGGGCGAAACGACTATTACAGTGATGTTTATGCTTTAGTAGGAATGTTGAAGAATGTTTTCACAGCCATGCCCTGTGTTTCAAAAGAAGAACCGTGGTTCTTTAAGAATTTTTTTAATTTTGCATGATAATCGGGTATGGGTACGTGACATTGTGGTATCAGAGCTAATGGTTACAACATTGGGCCTAGATGGGCCAAGTGAATAGTTTTCAGAGATAATAGTTGCAGAGAGAAAGTTACGGCAAGACAGAGTGTTATTTAGCATAACCACTAAATCTAACTAACCCAGCCAAATGTCTCAGGAAGCGCTCGTTAAGAGTGCACTTTAAATTGATAGTGAACCCAATTACATAAAGATATCACACTCCATAAAGTGACTTTCATACCTCCTATATTCGAGTGTGATATCCAATGGGGAGGGGACACGTCATTTATGCACGTTTCCTATCGTGCACAACAAAATTTTCTTTGTCTATGCTAGTTCTCCCAGCGAAATCAATGTCAACTGTTGATCTGTTTGGGGATCAACCTTGTCCGTTGATCTTAATATCCATCATGGCGATTAGTTTCCAATCTCGCAACTCAACGCCCTTTTATCTTTCTCATTCTTTTATTTACGAAATTCACCTTAGCCGTAGATCTGGTTCTACCACGATCTCGACCGTCCACACTTGCAGTGAACAGTCGGTAAGTGATTTTTGAATTCTGAGATTATCACGCGGCTAACAATGGTGTTTTTTAACACTTTTTTGCAAAGTCGTAGTGCATATTGGAAAAGTGGGTTGTGGCTCAGCCATGAGAACCTACAGCATGGATGATGCATAGGATCCCTATGGGCACGAGGAAGATGCCATGGGGAAAACGTCTGAGTTGGAAATGTTGAGACAGAATCTAATGGGAGGAGATATCAAGATACTCCCTAGATATTGCAGCCACCATGAGAATCCTAAGGGTGGAGATGCAAATTTATAGAGAATACAATGAAAGAATGATTAAATCTCAGGAAGAGCAAAATTAGTTGAATGCAGCCATGCTACAAAGCTTGACAAACATCCAAAGGCAGATGAACTTTGGGCATCAGGAAGTTGATCGGGAAGGAAGTAAAAGCAGTGCCAGAAGAAGAAAGAGGTCTTCTAGTGGATCATCTAACTCTGAAGGATCCACTGGGGGTTCAAGCTCTTCATCTCACAAGGATGAAAGGAAGAGGCATTATAGGAACAGTTCACGTGATGAATTTAAGAAAGCAAGGCCACCTACCTTTAATGGTGAGATAAAGACTCAACAAGAAGTTGAAGCTTGGCTTCTTAGGATGAAGAAATATTTCCAAGTCCAAGACTACTCTGGAAATATGAAGGCAAGGGTATCCATCTTCAATCTAGATGGAAGAGCATCTATATGGTGGGAGCACCTCAGGAAAGTGAGGAAGATCAATGGTAGAAAGATCATGTGGAAGCAGTTCAAGAAGTATTTCAAGCAAAAGTACCTCTCTGACGGGTGCTATGATGACCAGATTAAAGAGTTCCATGAGCCAAGAATGGGGCAACTAACCATGGAAGAGTATGCAAATAAATTCTTGGAATTGTTGAGGTATGTCAGGTACATCAAGGATGATAAAGTGAAAATCTAGCATTTTCTGAGTGGGATACCTCAGTCTTACAAAGACAAAATTGAGTTTGATGAACCTCGAACTCTAAAAGAGACCATAAGGAAGACCAAGTATTGTTATGATCAAAACAAAGGAAAACCTGGTATCCATAAGGCATGGAAGGATGTGGAAGGACAAGAAGAATGAGAAGTTTGACCAAAGGAAGAAAGGTTTCAAACCCTCTCACTTCTGAAATCAGCAAAGGCAGCCATCACAAGCTGTAACTAAGCCATCCAGAGTGATGGGAGACAGGCCAAGAGATCCAAAAGAGATCAGAGGACCACTCCAATGTTGGAGATGCGAAGAAAACCATAAGCTCAGGAACTGTCCACATGAGAATGGGTATGTAAGGCAAGCTCACAACATCCAAGGAGCTGAAATAGTGGGTCAAGTAGCAAGGTCGTCCCTGGAATTTATGTAGCACTAGAGGACCGCTAGAAAGATCATTAGTCAATTGTAGTTGAAGTTGAAGGTAAGACTGTTGAGCAATATGCTTATGTTTTCATTGACCCTGGATCTACTCACAGTTATATCACTCCTAGAATTGTTGAGATTTGTTCCTTTAAGAAGTTAAAGCATAGCAATCATGATTAGTTCAACTAGCCACTAGAACCAAGAGAAAAGTTAGTGAAGTGGTAGACAAATTTCCATTAGTCATGAATGGGTTAGTCACTTATGCAGACTTGAATGTTCTGCCACTTGGTTCCTATGATGTTCTCATTTGAATGGATTGGTTAGAAGCTCACAGAGTTAAGCTTGATTGTTACAATAAGACTTTTGAATGCATGGATGAGGAAGGGAATACAAGGGTCGTGAGAGGCATTCCAAAGGTGGTTTTTGTTAGGTAGGTTTCAGTAATGCAACTGAAGAAGTTCTGTAGGAAAGGTTGCAGATTGTATGCAACTCATGTTTTGGAGGCAGCTAAGAATGAAACTCCTAGGTTAGAGGACTTTCATGTATTGCAAGAATCCAGGGATGTTTTTCCTGATGAAATTAGGGGCTTCCTCCAAAGAGGGACATTGATTTTACAATTGACCTTGTGCCAGAAGCGGCACCAATGTCTAAGACACCCTACAGGATGAGCACACCAGAATTGCTAGCGTTGAATATGCAACTGCAAGAGTTGTTGGAAAAGAAGTATATCAGGCCAAGTGTGTCCTCGTGGGGAGCGCCAGTTCTATTTGTGAAAAAGAAAGATGGTACACTCAGGTTGTGTATTGATTACACACAGTTGAACAAGGTTATTGTGAAGACTAAATACACCTTACCTCAAATTGATGACCTTTTTTTATCAAATGAGAGGAGCAAAGGTATTTTTCAAGATTGAATTGAGGTCTGGTTACCATCAAGTAAGAATCAAAGATGAAGATATTCATAAGACAACCTTAAAAACAAGGTATGGACACTATGAGTTTGTAGTAGTACCATTTGGTCTCACAAATGCACCCGCTACATTTATGTGTCTCATGAATAGTGTTTTTAGCAAGTATCTAGACAAGTTTTTTCTTGTTTTCCTTGATGACATTCTTATTTATTCTAAAAATGAAGAAGAGCATGAAGAATATTTGAGACTGGCATTTCAATTGCTAAGGGAGCATAAGTTGTATCCAAATTTGAGCAAGTGTGACTTTTATAAAGATAGAATTCATTATTTGGGTCACATTATCTCAGAGGAAGGAATATATGTGGACCCTAAGAAGATTGAGGCAATTATGAATTGCCCAACCCCAAGAAATGTGACAGATGTGAGATCTTTTATTGGACTTGCAGGATACTACAGGAGAATCATTGAATGATTCTTCAAGGTTGCACATTCAATCACTTCTTTGCAAAAGGGGATAAAGTTCGAATGGACATCAAAATGTGAGGAGAGCTTCTAGCAGTTGAATAATCTTCCTACAAGTGCACCAATTCTGAAATTTCCAGACCCAGAAAAAGATTGTGTGGTTTGTATTGATGCATGTAATCAAGGACTTGGAGGATTTATTATGCAAGACAACCATGTGGTATGCTATGAGTCAAGAAAGTTGAAGGAGCATGAGAAGAACTATGCTACTCATGATTTAGAACTTGTAGCCATATTACATGCTCTCAAGATGTGGAGGCATTACTTAATGAGCAGAAAATTTGAGCTAAGGATAGCCCACTATGGTCTAAAATACTTGTTTGATCAACCTACTTTAAATGCTAGGCAAGCTATATGGTTGGAGTTTCTATGTGAGTTTGACTTTCAAATCAAACACATAAAATGAAAAGGAAATAAAGTGGTTGATGCACTCAGCATGAAGGTGCATGAAATGCATGTGGCATCTCTTAGTATTTTCCAACCAGATTTGAGACAATAGATTGTTAATCATACTATTGAGGATGAAATGTATGTGCAGATCAAGGACAAATTGCAGCAACAAAGTCTTGAAAGGAAGTATGAGGGATATAAATTGGAAGAAGATGAACTTCTTACTTATAAGAACATAATTTATATTCCAAATGTAGCAGACTTGAGGAGAATTGTTATGGATGAAATCCATCAAGCTCCATATTCTAGTCACCCAGGATATCAGAAGATTGTTACTACAACCAGGAAGCAGTATTTTTGGTTGGGAATGAAAAAGGAAATTGCTGAATATATTTCTAAGTGCATGAAATGTCAGCATGTGAAGGTTGAGCATCAGCACCCAGCAGGGTTATTGCATCCTTTTCCAGTCCCAGAATGGAAATGGGAAGTTATTTCCATGTATTTTATTACAAGATTGCCAATGACTTGCAGACAACAGGATTCCATCATGGTTGTGGTGGACAAGTTGACAAAGGCATCACATTTTATACGGGTTAAGTCCACATATAAGATTGATGCCATTGCAAAAATATTCATGAAGTATATTTTCAGATTGCATGGATTTCCTAAGGCAATAATCTCTGACAGGGACCCCAAGTCTACTTCCAAGTTCTAGAAGAGTCTGTTTGCAGATTTGGGTACAAAGTTGAACTTCAACACTTCCTATCATCCTCAGATTGATGGATAGATAGAGAGGGTGAATCAGGTGCTTGAAGACATGTTTTGCATGTATGTGATGGACAAACCATCCAAGTGGGAAGATTATTTACACTTGGTAGAATTTACATAAAATAATGGACAGCAAGCATCATTAGGAATGAGTCCATATGAAGCCTTGTATGGAAGAAGGTGTAGGACACCAGTGACTTGGCATAATCCATTGGACAGGATTGTGCTTGGTCCATAATTGCTCAAGGAAATGGAGCAAGAGGTTGCAAAGATTAGGCAGAACCTGAAAGCATCTCCGGATAGACAAAAAATATATGCAGATAAGCATAGAGTGCATAGAGAGTTCAATGTTGGGGATCATGTTTACCTCAGAGTGAGGCCAAGGAAGAGTTCCTTGAAGCTTGGAAGTTGTGCCAAGCTGTCACCTAGATATTGTGGGCCTTTTGAAGTGCTTGAAAGAATAGGGCCAGTTGCATCTAGACTTGCATTGCCTGCTAGCACTAGAGCTCATAATGTTTTCCATGTTTCTTTGCTAAAGAAATGTGTACATGATCTTAACCATGCGATAAATTGGTGTGTGATCCAAGTGGAACTTGAGGGAGAGTTAAAACTGAACCATTGTGCATCCTCAACAAGAAGGTTACAGTGCTCCGGAATCGAGCCGTTGGACAGATAAAGGTGCAATGGAAGCACTACGGTCCGGATGAGGCTACGTGGGAACTGGATGATGCCATGCGATTGGCACATCCAATTTTAGTTTTGGCTGAGAATCTACAGTAATTGTTAATGGCATCTTGTAAAGAACTTAGGGCTGTGCTAATGAAGGGGGAGAGGAATGTAAAGAACTTAGGACATCCAATTTTGTTCAACTTTTTAAAGAACTTAGGACTGTGCTAATGAAGGGGGAAAGGAATGTAACACCCCGGTTTTGACCCCATGGTATTAAAATTGTACATGATGTATATATTGTATGTAAATCATGGCAAGGAGCTCAAGGCCAAGGCCCTGCCATCGATTTTATGTTTTGTGTATATGTGATCAAGCTTGATACCTATGGTTATAGTGCTAGTCAATCACAACATATTTTGAGGTATCATGTAAATACACAATTTAATAAAATACCACAACTAGCTATGCACTGCAACGTGAAGAGATGGGGGCACGATTTCACAAGGAATAGGGTTAGTCAAACTCCCGAGCCATAGGGTGACACCAGGAGTCAATGGGGGAACCCATAAACCCTCAACTACCTTTTTTTTCCTCTATCCTCAATCATTCAATTCTTCCAGAAGAACGGTAGAGGCAGTTAATGCCTTGGGTAGAGAAAGGCATGCAGTCGATTCGGTGACTAAAATTTCCTGCAGGCTGCATTCTTGCTTATGACGCAAGTAAGCACGTGATGCACACCCTAAAGAGCACTGGAAGGGAAGGCATATCCCGAGGGATTGTGTAGCAGAGAAGGGGATGCTTCCTTGTGTTGGGTATGTAGGTATTGTGGATGCCAGGCCAGATAGATCTTATGGAGGTGTCCTTAGCACTTAAATGAGCCACTGGCCTAGCCATTCTTCCTTTCCATTGCCTTAGCAGCCTGAGAAACCCAACGGTAGTTTGCTTGGTTGTGTCTAGATGTGCATTTGTCCATGTCTGATCCTTGGATGGACAACCTGATGTTGTAAAGGAAAGTATCCTATGGCTAGGGTTTAAGACGCCATCAACATACCGGGGTTAAAAGGTGGATGCATATAGTTATGCAAGTATATATAAGTAAGATTTAGAGATAAGAAAGGTCCACACCTGATTAACTGAAGGTTGGTCCAAGCTTTCTCTGGCCCTTCTCCTGCTCCTCTTCCCCAAGAGACCTGCAAAACAAGTTATACCTTCCTCAAACCAATATGACCACATATAAAGAAATGATAATCAAAGAAATATGAAATAATAATCTGATTAACATAATCATATGATCATAAACAGAAATCCAATCACACATTGAACAATGATTTGGGAAGAAGAAGGACATCACATATTTATTAATCTTGAAAACAAGTACAAGTATACCTTCTCTTCAAGTTCGGCACCTCACGAAACCTTGATCTAGTTCTACTGCTTCTCTTCTCCAAGGAACTCAGCCTCCAAGCTCTGCAACACAGGGAGAATGCTTCTAGCGCAAAGGTGTGGGCAAAGAGAGTCCCAATTCCTCTAGCATAATGATGCAAAGATTCAAGTCCCATCTCATGGACCTCCCTACCTCTATTTATATGGTTAATGAAGAGTTAGGGTCGAAGACAAAGTAGTTACAACTGAAGGAGTCAGTTGCATAACTACCCAAACTACCCAAAATTCAATATTTGTATTTTTTTGACATTTTCAGGAGGCATACGCGGGTTGCAGAGACAACAGTCGCGTACACGAGGAGTGCACGTGGGTTTCAATGTAGAAAGGTCGCATATTTAAGGCGTACACGACTATTATATATAGCAACTCATGTACGTACGCTGGTTTCCTTAATGGAAAGTCACGTACACATCAAAAACTCATTTTTAGAGTATTTTTGGGAATTTTCAGACTTTGGTGTCTTTTGGAAAGTTTTAGATAACATAGATACCTTTCCAACGGTACAAATATGAGGTCAAACAGAATTACAAAACTAAAGATATGGGTCCTCCAAGTTAGGTGTTTTTTCAGTGAGTTTGAGTGACTTTCATGAAGTGTCGTCATGGAAGTGTTGACATGCGACAAAATCCTAGAAAAGTGGTCACGGCAGAGATGTGTCATTTTGAGCTATAACAGATTCCCCCTAATGTATGAGGTTAGAGGGGAAGACGATAGTCGAAATACATTATAAAGGAAACAGCTGAGTATGGAGAGAGCAAAGAATCCAAGATCAAAAGGCTCGAACAAAGGTACCTGAAAGAGAGATAAATGTCAAACAAAAATTGATCTCTGGGACATACAAGTCCACATACAAATCATCACCATAAAGATACAGGAGGATCCAACATATGCATAACTGATGAAACTATCATGGTCGCTCAATATGCAAAAAGGTGCCATATGAAATCTAAAGGAGTCATGGCCACAAAGGAACAAGGTGGATCCATACTCGACAATCGATCATAGCCACAAAAATACAAGGTGGATCTATGTCTTAGCAAAATTTCATATAAAGTGTAACAAGGTCTTGCACAGCTTGGGCAATAGCAAAAATGATGATGCTATTGTCAACCCAAGGTCTTCAATCCAAACCGCCCAAAAGGTACAAATCCTAACCATGCAAATAAAAGAGTTGAAGTTGAACATGGAGGAAACCGTTTGATTATCGGTCAATAATGAGAATCGTTAACAAACGCAAGGGAAACCACCATTAATGAAAATGGTCCCCAAGGTACCTAGTACATTCTAACAAGTGTGATTACAAGGACTTGAAGTCAAACACTTGAAGAATCCATCGAGTAGGAGACATTAAGGTATTCCCACTACCCAATAGCAAGGGAAATTGCCACTAATGACTACAATTCCCAAGGTACTATCATAAAACTCTAAATCTGATTCCCAGAGCAAGATGTGTTGCAGTCGATAGGAAGAGATCTGTTGGAAGGAAGGCATTAAGGAATCCTTCATCATCCAACACAAGGTAAGTTAAAGACTAATTGGATCTGGAATTGGTACTGAATTTCACGACAAGGAAGACATGATGTAATGAATTGATACCAGGGAATGGCCTACACAAAAGGTCAAGGAAACTGCAGAATGGCTGACAAAGGTTTAATCCTTGAATAGTGAGCACGACACAAAAGTGACTTAGGCAGCTTTTGACACAAAAGGACCAACGAAACAAATCTGCAATGTAGGAGACATTGACAGATTCCCCATATAATTGGAAAAGAAACCAATGGGAGGAGTAAAAAACATTGAATCGGGTTAAGGTCAAAACACTAGGACCCAACTGTTGATAAACTCAAAACTGGTGCTTTGTTCAAGGAAGCAAGACTTGCTGCCATGATGTAAAAAACATGTGAATGAACTTCCCTTCCCCTCTTTCTTGTAAAGGTTTAACGAGTCCAAAAAAGCAAACTCGGGACCATCTTCATTTTTGGCAAGCTCGAAGAAAAGACAGAAGAATGCTTGATAAAGCACTGATTCGTGGATTTTACGAGCCCGAACTAGTACATGCTCGACGGTGTTTTCATAGTTTAGAGAGTCTGAAAACTCCAAAGAAGACTCCAGGGGGGTGCTTTTTCGTCCAATTTAGTCTCCTAAGGCTGAAAAAGTATAAAACAAATCACACAAGAATTCTCTTAGCTTCCAAAGAAGTAAGGCGCACCGTTTTCATATTTAGTCAGGAAGGTCCGAAAAAGGTTAAATTATCACCTACCCAATGCTCCTTCAAAAGCAGCATATAGCCTGAGTTTTACGAGTATGAAGGAAGGCAAGATCACTTGGAAAGATCCATCTTATTATGAGAAACGGGCCTTACAACAATAAACTCGATGCTTTGTTCTTTATGGTTTAACGAGCATGACAAAGACACAAAGTACACTCGAAATCTTTTTCATATTTTGGTCCAGAGCACAAAAAAGAGAAAAATAAGCTCATACCAAGGGTTCCTTTTTCGTAAGTTTAGTCCCTCAGGTCTGGAAAAGAGATAAACCTATGCCTGAGAATACTCTTCTCAATTCTGAAGAAAAGAGAGTGTTCCTTTCTCGTATTATTCCACATGGTCCGAGAAAGAGATAACCTACCACCAATGTGGATGCCCATTCACATATTCTTAACGAGCCTGAATGGACAAGTTTACTCGGTAGTCAAGTCTATTTTGAGGAGTCAGACTTGGGCCTAAAGAAACTCAAAATATTTTCTATGAATTTTTAACGAGTTCGGAAAAGTCAACTCTCGGCCTCCTTACTATTTTTAACGAGCTCGAAGGAGAGCAGAAAGAATGCTCTAAATGCGAGGAGACGAGTGTCAGGGGCAAGCAAAACTAGTTCCAAGCGCGAGGAACAAACCTATGCATAATACAAGGAACATGAGCAAGGTAAAGACACTCAGAGAACATCTCCTCAAGGTAAAGGGTGTCAAGTTGCAAAGGAAAAATGATACAAGGCTTAGCGATGATGAGAACAAAGATGAGGGCTTATACAACGAGCTAAAAGCGTGAAAGCCGGCATCAGGCTCATAAGCGCGAGCAGGGCACATGCAAATGTAGTTACAACTTGAACAACAAGATGAGGCTAGTAAACAGTTGTGACTCCAACTAAAAATCCTATCTCCAAAAAACAACAACATCAGAATCACATTTAGAAGAAAAGATCTGATGTAGGTCACTTTGGTAGAAACACATGCGACTTTGCTATCTTCTACAAAAGGGAAAGTCAAGGCAGAATCGACCAAAGAAGATTCTATAGCACCAAGGCTCGAGGGTTTATAATCAGTAAGATCAAACTTAGAAAGAGAGAAAAAATCAACAGGAGAGATAGAGTCTGCAAGAGCAAACTCAGTATCACAAGAGTTGAAAACTTCAAAAGAAAAATCAAACTCATCAGGATCACTGACTTGTTGTTCAAAGGAAGAGTCAAAAGACTCAACAAGACCAACATAAGAAGAAAGGTCATGCTTACTAGGCAAATTAGGGTTAGACTTAGTCACAACTGAACCAACATCCAAGAGAAGATCAGACTGTATCAAAGACTCTAGGAAGACTTCATCCGAAGGAAGGAGATCATCTGAGATAGAACACATGTCTAAACTTTCAAATGGACTGACAGAGTGGAGAGAAGGCTCTACAGTCTGTATAGGATGAGTCACTTGGTCAACTGCTGGGACCAAGTCCTGAGAAGGTAAGCATGAAGACAGAGGCTGCTTCTCAGTAGCAATTGAACATAAAGGACATGAGGCCACATAGCTCACATGTGGTGGGGTAGTGTCTATAGAAACATTGGGAATCAATAAAGGAAATACTTGGTCTCTAGTTGGGTCAGGAGACGGATCAAGAAAATCCAATTGATCGATAGTGACAATTTCTTCACCATGATTAAAGTACATCACACAAAAAAATGTTGACACCACAACTTGCATGGCATAGACATAATCACGTCCAAGGAGCATACTGAATTCCAAGGGCTCTTCTATCACTATGAAGTCAACTAAGACGGTCTTCCCACCCAAAGTAACATGTGTTTGAGCAATCATTCCCAAGGCTATACAAGTTCTTCTATGAAATTCCATTAATTGACTAATAGTCGACACAAGGCTAGGAGATCCCATGCCTCGCCAAGCACAAGCAGATAAGATACTAACTGAGGCTCCTTCGTCAACAATACAACGAACAATTGTGTATGATTCAACTTTGACATTTATCTGGAAAGGTGCATCAGAAGGAAGGCGCGGCTCAACTAGGCTATCCCAATCAAAGGAAGCAATCCGAGAGCTTGGTGGGGGTTGATTCGAAGAAAGTTTAGTGCCCCCTTGTTTAGTAAGTTTTGAATTGGCGGTGAATAAAATGTGACTAGCAGACACTTCACTATCCAAAGGAAGAGTGGGATTGATCGACAATGGAATCGATTCAACCGCTTCATGAAAGTCACTCTCCAAAGGGAGAGTGGGATTAACCAAAGATGACATTGGTTCAATCACATCAGGATCACTCTCCAAAAGAAGAGTGGGATCGACCAAAGCTGAGATTGGTTCATCCACTTGATCAACCAAAGGTTGAGTAGGTTGTTGAGAAACTATAGGTTGTTCAGGAGAAGGAAATTCTTGAGTCTCGGACCACAGTCTTCGCACCTTTGCTGTAGCAGGGCACTAGTGAGTAAGATGATCTCCCTCACATAGCTTACAAGGGAACTTAAGTTTGCACTTCAAACGCCCAATTTTATCAACAATGTCAACATGACTAGCAGTGGATGACTGTTTTCTCTCAACATGATCTACAGAGGTTGAGAGTTTTCCCCCAGCATGACCACCAGAGGCTGGGTGACTGGGTCCAACATGACCAAGAGAGGCTGGTTGTTGAGAGACTTCAGGATGTTAAAAAACGGGATGACCATGAAACCAAACTCTTCGCACCTTCGCAATAGAAGGGCATTTATAAGTAAGGTGGTCTCCCTCACAAAGCTTACAAGGAAACTTGGGCTTATGTTTTGAACGGGTCATCTTTTCAACAGTGTCAACATGACTCACAGTGGTTGACGGATTGTCTTCAGCATGAACCATAGAGGCTGATAGACTGCCACAGCATGAACCATAGAGGCTGATAGACTGCCACAGCATGACCTACAGAGGCTGAGAGATTGGGTCCAACATGACCTGCAGAGGTTGGATGGGCACCACTAGCAAGAACCACAGAGGCTGAATGGTTAGGATCAACATGCTTTGTAGTAGTTGAGTGCATGCCCCCAGCATGAACTTCAAAGGTTGGGTGGATGGATCCAACTTGACTTGTAGAGGTTGGATGGGGAGGTTCAACTTGAAAATCAGAGGTTGAACGGGTTACCTCAGCATGAACTACAGAGGCTGAGTGACTGGATCCGATGTGACCTAGAAAGGTTGGAAGGATCCCACCGGCATGATCAACAGAGGCTGGATGGTGAATATCAACTTGAATTGTAGAGTTTGAGTGCTTTGATCCAACATGACCTATAGAGGTTGGAAGGATCCCACCAGCATGATCAACAGAGGCTAAATGGTGAAGATCAACTTGACTTGCAGAGGTTGAGTGCTTAGATCCAACATGACCCGCAGAGGTTGGATAGGTGCCCCCAGCATGAACCATAGAGGCTAGGTGGTGAGGTTCAACTTGACCTGTAGAGGTTGAACGAGTGCCCCCTTACTTATGTGCCTTTTTCCTATTCCTCCTTCTTTTACTCCTTTTAGACTGTCAGTTACTAGTATCAATACTTTCACTGCATGAGGTAGAAGGAGGAGGAGAATCAACTACAGGTGAAGGGGAATCAATGTTTTGATGCCCTTGATATAAGGATCTTACTTGAGAAGCATTGAGAGCATTCATGACAGTTGGAGTGGAAAACAACCACACCGGTAGCTCTAGGGTGAATCCAGGTATATTCAGGGTGGCCATCAAGGGAACACCAACATTCCCCGTGAGAGGAATAGTAAAAGGAGTTCCCAGCATGGGGATTTCTTGGTTGGTGTTCAAAGGGGTGCTAACCATATTTTCAAACTAGGAGAGAAAGTCTGAGGTTGAAAGGTAACCAAAATTAAAAAGCGCACACCTAAAGGTACACTAAGTACAGACAAACCACACAGCACTCACTAAAAAATTCCTAAAGCCAAACAGACAAACAGGTATAAGATATGCTTTCCAGAAGAAAGCTAATAGACATTTACTTAGTGTCCTTGTAGATGTTCTTAGGCACAAGCGGAGGAATCACCCACCGTCCTCCCACACCTTCTATCGGGGTTAGCTTCCAAGCCCGTCCAAGGTCAACCAAAAATAGCCTTCCGGTGTACCTGTGTATGAACCCTAGATGTCAAAGAGACTAAAGGATACCTTAAATATATTGATAGTCTGGGGGGACAGTCGCAAGCCTCGTTTGTACACATGGGTAGGGTAGCAAAGCCCGAAACCCTGTCTAAGTCAGAATCCCTAGATGCGTAAAAACCTTGGTCTATGCTTTGACAAGGAATCGGAGGGTTATCTCCTCAGTCCAAGCCTCCATGCGGCCTCGTGCTTAACTCCCGATTGAGAGGAGCTTCCCAGATACAAACAGCATACAAAAGGGTTTACCTAGTGATTGGCCAACTACGTCTAAAATTTTAACACTTGTGGAGAGTTGAAACTCCCTAATCCACAAGTCTAGCCTGAGCTAGTTGGTGTATGACCCTGTAAAATAAAACTTACTAATAATTTTTAATTTATATCGTTTATTTTAAGGGTTGTTTTTAATCAGAGGGTAAATGGCATGAAACTTATGTGGTGTTTTGACTCAAAGTTGAAACAAAATGGCTAAGCAAAGAGAAATGAAATGCAAAAAGCAAAAACTATTCTCTTTATTTTTCTTTTACAAATAGAAACTTGAAAGCCACAAAAGAACAAATTCTTTTTATTTATTTTTTTCAAAAACAATGATATGCCATGCAATCTAGACTAAAAAACTAATCTACATGCATATAAAGCAAACATGTGTTTTTTAATTTTTCTTTTATAAATGCAAAAGAAAAACAGCCTATCAACTAATGCAAGCAAGTATTGTAAGCAAATCAAATAGACAACTACTCTACACCCCAAAAACAAACCCTAGGTTTCCCTACAGTTGGATATAACCTCTCTTGAAAGGAAGGCTCACAAAGGTAAACAAGCCAACAACTTTGGAATGAAGAGACTAAGAAATAAGACTGACATAAACAAAGGTTAAGAAGTCCCAAGTATCAATCTAAACCTACAAATAGAGGTTGCTCAGTACCTTGTCCAACAAGGTCAAGCCAAAGAAGGAGGTGGAGGGGAAAGTAGCAAAAACAAGTACATGTTCTTTTTATTTTTATTTTATAAATGCAAAGGAAAAACAAAATACAAACAAAAGTATGTAGATAACAAGAACAAAGAAAAAGGGACTCTGCTATACAACCACCAAACAAACTCTAGAATGAACTAAAGTCAGTATAAACCCTACTCCGAAGGAAGGCTTGCATAAAAAACAAGTCAACTATTTTGGCATGGTGAAGTTAACCAATAGAAGAAGAAGGAAACCAACACCAACAAGCTTCTGAACTTCACAAAAAGATCACTGACATAGGATGACTAGAAACATAAGCCAAAAGATCATGCCAAGCAAAGGAGGTGGGGGAAAAGAGCAAAGAGAAAACCCTAATGCTATAAAAAGGCTTACCACATAGATAAAGAACAACCAAAAGCGATGACACTAACTCCCTGGAGTCATGCACCTACAGCGGACACCAAAAGACCTACCAAACAGCCCACAACAACAGAAAAAACCACAAAAATGAGGAAAAAATACTGTTTAAAGGGGCATACGCGAGTTTCACTACTGACATGTCGCGTGTCATACGCGGGTTGACAATACAACAAGTCGTGTGTACAAGCACATGCGTTTTGAACCGCTGACAAGTCACGTATCATATGCGGGTTGACATTATAGAAAGTCGCATGTACCAAACCAAACACGCGACTGTTCAGTCTCCAACTCCGAGTATGGGTGGAAAAAATCCCAAAAAAGGTCAAAAACTGCCTTAGGAAGGCAGGGGAAGTGTGCTATCAAACTAAGAAGTTGTTCCTAAGTTGCAAGAAGGACCTGAAACTTCACAAAAGGCTGAAAGAAAGACAAAGAAACCCCAAACAGACAAGGCTTTCCCCAGCGAAGTCGCTAGTTCTGTTGTAAAGGAAAGTATCCTATGGCTATGGTTTAAGAGGCCATCAACGTAATGGGGTTGAAAGGTGGATGCATATAGTTCTGCAAGTATATATAAGCAATATTTAGAGATAAGAAAGGTCCACACCCAATTAAATGAAGGTTGGTCCAAGCTTTCTCTAGCCCTTCTCCTGCTCCTCTTTCCCAAGAGACCTGCAAAACAAGTTATACCTTCCTCAAACCAATATGACCACATATAAAGAAATGATAATCAAATAAATATGAAATAATAATCTGATTAACATCATCATATGATCATAAACAGAAATCCAATCACACATTGAATAATGATTTGGGAAGAAGAAGGACATCACATCTTTATTAATCTTGAAAACAAGTACAAGTATACCTTCTCTTCAAGTTCAGCACCTCACGAAACCTTAATCTGGTTCTACTGCTTCTCTTCTCCAAGGAACTCAGCCTCCAAGCTCTGCAACACAAGGAGAATGCTTCTAGGGAAAAGGTGTGGGAAAAGAGAGTCCCAATTCCTCCAGCATAATGATGCAAAGATTCAAGTCCCCTCTCGTGGACCTCCCTACCTCTATTTATATGGTTAATGAAGAGTTAGGGTCGAAGACAAATTAGTTACAACTGAAGAAGTCAGTTGCATAACTACCCAAACTACCCAAAATTCAAAATTCATATTTTTTTGACATTTTCAGGAGGCGTATGTGGGTCACAGAGACAAAAGTCACGTACATGAGGAGTACACGCGGGTTGCAATGCAGAAAAGTCACGTATTTAAGGCGTATGCGACTATTATATATAGCAACTCGCGTACGTATGCGGGTTTCCTTAAGGGAAAGTCGCGTACACATCAAAAACTCATTTTTAGGGTATTTTTGGGAATTTTCAGACTTTGGTGTCTTCTAAAAAGTTTTAGATAACACGGATACCTTTCCAACAATGTAAAGATGAGGTCAAATGGAGTTACAAAACTAAAGATATGGGTCCTCCAAGTTAGGTGTTTTTTCGATGAGTTTGAGTGATTTTCATGAAGTGTCGTCATGGAAGTGTCGACATGCAACAAAATCATGGGAAAGTGGTCATAGGCAGAGATGTGTCATTTTGAGCTATAACACCTGATAAACCCAACTAGATGGCTTAGCTAAATATCCTGTGAAACCCAGCAATGAGATGGCTTGGCTGAGTAGCCTGTGAAACCCATTTGTTAGTTGGATTGGCTGGTCCTTAATGTGAATGTTGGCTTGATTGTGTGTAGTCTGTGAAACCCAACTATTAGCTGGCTTGGATAAATAGCCTGTGAACCCAATAGTAAGATGGTTTGGTGGAGTATCCTGTGAAACACATATGTTTGGCTTATTTCCTGCAACCTGATAAACCTAACTGTGTGTTGTCTTGGCTGGACAGTCTGTGAATCCCAACTTTGTGTTGGCTTGAATGTGTGTGATATGATATGGCTGAGTGTGAGTCTGTTGTTCCCTAGTTCCTTATGGAAGTCATGCCCAGCTTGGGGTTGGCAGTTGTGTTGAGAGATTAATGAACACAACTGGCCTATGGTTGGGTGGAACATTGCAATGACATAGCTATTTGCAGGACAACTTCATCTTCAAGATAAGTATTCTCTATTATTCTTATTTATGCAATGTATTTGCTTATGAATGAATTGAATATGATGAATTCTTGCTAATGCTTTCAATAGAGTTTACTGTTGGTTAAATGTTCCTGCATTTGCATCTATATATGCCTTGTATGTTTCAATGCATTTTGCTTATGATCATGGAGGCTAGAAGCTTGGTTACAGAATCAGAAGGCATCTGACTTAAGCGTATCCGCACCCTGGGATCCGCTTGCAGAAGGCGGAAGGCGGAAGGCGAGAGGCGGAAGATAGAAGTTGAAATAAAGCAGAATGTTGGTTTTCCGCACCCCAAAATCTGCCTATGGTAGATAGAATTCAGAAGTGAAAAAAGAGCCGGAAATTCTAAGGCAAAAGTGTGTTTCTACACCTTGGAATCTGCTTGCAGAAGGAAGAAGGTAGGAGGCAGAAAATGGAAAAAAGGTTAAGGTAAAAAGTTAGTTTTCCAATTCCTGAGTTCCCCGCTAGAAGGTGGATAGGCTAAATGGGGAAGGTGTAAATCTGGATAAAGGATTCCGTTGTTTGTTAGTTTTTCGATTTCTGAGTTCCGTATCGGAGGGCGGAAGGAGGAAGGCAAAATGTGGCTGAATAATTTCGTCAAAAGTTATGTTTTCGATTTCTGAGTTATGAAGGAGGAAGGGAAAACATGGTTTGAATGAATCCGTCACATGCTATGTTTTCGATTCCCAATTCCGCAGCAGAAGGTGGAAAGGGGAATGCAGAAGGCAAAGTGCGGAAATGAAAAGTTTAGTGTGGATAAGGCATTTCCAGTCATAGATAGGATCTGTCAAGGGCATAACAACTATTATAGTGATGTTTATGCTTCAGCAGGAATATCGAAGAATTTTTTCACAACCATGCCCTATGTTTCAAAAGAAGAACCTTTGTTCTTTAAGAAAAAAATTAATTCTGCATGATAATCGGGGTATGGGTACGTGACACTACATGTACAAATTCACATGAATTAAAGAGTTGTTATACCATGTGAAGCTTCTATATGGCTTAGTGTGATTATACATAACATCCAATATATAACAACCACAAGACAAGAGGACCCACAAGGGCACTGAGGGAGGATGGCATCACATCAGGATGAGAACTTGCATCCAAACTCAACTTTTTTTACAAATGCCCTTGGTGCAAGTAATGCAATGTAAACCATCTTTGTTTTACAATTGTTGTGTATTTGGGATTACACCCAACAAACAAATTTAACGGTGATGTTAATACACACAATATAATAAGGATACAAATTATCAAGCCCATGAATTGCACTTTCTTGATAAAAATACTTTCTTTAACAACTAATATGACCAGTGAGTGTAAGTTCCATTTTTTTTAAATAAATGAAAAGAATGAGTGCTTAAGCCACTTCCTCAAGCAGGATCAAAATTTAGCTTGAGTTATTACCAAAAACACTCATCATCAAAACTAAGTCATTTATGATTATAGCAAACCATATAAATGTCCACAAAAGCATAAACATAAACATTATAAACAAATGCTAAATCTCTTGCCAAATGTACACAATATATATATCATAAAATACCATGTACGCATATTAAGGGAAGGGGGTAAATTGCCACATTTTTCCTTCCACTCCCCTATAGCATGGTCATCACATTGGCAAGGCCTTCCACCATGAAATTAACACTATCAAGGTCTAACATAACAAGAAAGGGATGTACAAATTTATGGTGTTTGAGGCACCCCCAAGAAGCCATGAAGTTAGCATATGCTAAACAATAATCTACATGTACAAATTCATGTGAATTAAAAAAGTTGTTATAAAATGTGAAGCTTCTAGCTAGCGTAAAGTGATTATACATAACATCATTTTCTTCCATCTAATAATATAATACTTCCACTTTGATTGTTCACCATGATGCTTGGAACTCAGCAACTAAGGGAAGCTTATCACCTAACAAGGTTATTTTCAAGGTAATGGAAGTGAGAAAGTATTTCCTACCAAAAGTAGAGATCTAACACCCTATAGATTTAACAAAAGAACAAAACCAAAACAAGTATCTTAGAGATTCAACTCTTCCATGTAGAGGAAACTTAGGTTGAGGGTACTCAAGTGAGTAAGATCATTTCCAATAATCGTACAAAAATATTTCTTGGACTCTATCATTGGCTAACCCAAGTAGCCATCAAGGGCCATCTCATAAACAATGTTGATTCTAGCAATTTTTGGGTCCTATACTTTTAGTGTATTTTTTGTGCTTTCACATATATTTTTCACCCCAAACATATGCAAGCTCAAGGAACCAATTTAGTGTTTTAATTTTATTTCCAATGAGCTAAGGAAGACTTAAAACAAACAAATGAGTGAATAGTTATGATCTTGGAAAGGCTTCGCTTCTTCTAGACAACTTAACTTCATCCAACGCAACATTCCCACTCAATGCTAATTTCATGCTAGGATAAGGTTTTTAATAATAGGGTTTTTCATGTTGGGGTTTCGTTGGCATTTATAAAATACAATTATAACCTTTTGTTGTGAGTTTTTTTGGAATGGGCATGGCCGACACAACTCTTCTCAGAGATAAGTTACCATCATTCTAGCAAGCTTGCATTGCTTTGCATAATGCAATGTTTTCACTATTTTATTCATTAATAGAGTTAGGGTTTCTTTGTATTATTGTGATCTTTGCAATACGTCTTTGTTATTTCATTTGTTATTGTTGTCTTCATTTCACCCTCAATATAATTTGGATCAATCGTATGTGAGCAATCTACTCTTTGTTGATTTTCCATTCATGTCCGTTAACAAGTCAAGGTACCAAGTATTGGACCTCAAACTAACCATACCTAGTGAAGAATTCCCTTGCCAAACCAAGTGGTCTCCCATGGTGAACAAAAAGAAATATGAATAAGTGGGAGACCATATCAAGATGTTGCTTGAGAAATCCCTCGTCCAACAAAGGAAAGAGATGATCGATAACTTCGCCTAGATCCTTTAATGACCTTTGGAGGTGAGATTCACTTCAAGGTACAAGTTAACTTTGGCATTGTTTTGTTTGAAGGAAAGATAGAAATGGATTCTTTAGAGAAATGGTTAATTCTACTAAAGGGTTATTACTCTATGCAAAAAAAGTCCATCACTGAAAAGATGACCTTTGCTCTCGTTATGTCCTTTCTCCATGTTAAAAATTGGTGAGACAATCATTGTCTGCAACATGCCAAAGATGAATATAAAACATTGAGACTTAACCCACTTTGTTGGATTTTGTTGAAGCCTTGAGGAGGAATTATACTTCGTTGAAAATGATGATGACCATCAAAGGAGATGAACAACTATGTGCTAGGAGAAAGACCAAGTAGCGTTGGAGTACACCAATACCTTGCATTCAAATCTAGGTATCAAGGAAACCAATCAACACTTGGTTCTACATAATATAGTGTCCTACACAAATACATCCAAACAAAAATATAGTTGTTGGAAATCGCTTCACTAGGAATCACTTGTTAGTATGTTGTCAATATCGAGAAAAAATCAGTTGAAAGGTAAGATGGAGTTTATATCTACAAATCATCCACATTAAAATAATAGCAAAGGTGGCCCTAACTTGAAAAATAAAGGACAAAACAAGGATAACCTACCTCATGATGACTAGTCCAAACTTCCACAAGAAAAGAAGAGAAACAATAAGTCAAATAAGGACACTAGAAAGTGTTGTGAGATCTACAAAATCCCACAGCACAATGGTGGTGAATGTCATTCCAAACTATCATTGTTGGGTGAGCTAAAATAATCTTTAAAATCTACTTTTGACTTGGACTAAGGTTCTAAGTTGAAGGAAAATAGATCGGTGATGTGGAACGCATTTTTACCATCGCTACCATAAAGGTATAGCCAGATGAAGCAAAGGAGACTTAGGAAGCTAAGCATCTCTTCCACTCACACATGTAGGTGAAGGGGACTCTAATGAATTTCAACATTGATAGTTTCAATTGAAAGAAATTAATCTCTATAGAGGTCATCATGAATTTGAAGGTACCAATAACACTGCTGTTATCACTCAGAATGTACCCAGGTTGTAGGAGGCACACCCCGAGGTAACAGCAAAACCACTTTAGGAAGATATTGATATTTCTCTCCCAGAGAGGGATCTCTCAACACAAATCTTACAAAATCAAATGATAAACAATGTTTAAGCATTCATTCATTTGGCTGAACCAATCACATATCCATTGGGCATGGAGTCATATACAGGTAAAAGATCATAAAGATTACATACACGAGAACTATCAAAGGCAAGATAATCACATCATTACAGTCATTAAGTTTGATCTGGGTGAAAAGGAAGAGATGAGAAAACAGTCCATCAATACAGAGCGTCTAAGACGAATTCCATATCAATTTTAGCAGAAAAATCGTATAATATCTGAAATAATGAATAGAGCATAAACATATGAATTCTACTCATTCAACAATGCATTCCAGATACGAAAGAAGAACAAAATGGAGTGTTACACAAAGCAA